>JAIPRL010001273.1:0-88994 GCA_025469235.1 Pemphigus obesinymphae
ACGCTATTTTCACGTTCGTGTGTTTTAAGTTTGTCTTTAAAAATGGAATTACTTAATTCTAATAAAAAATACCCTCAGATTTCATATGAAGGATTTTTGTATAATTTCCACAAAAAATGTTCAAATTGTTTTGAAAAAAAAAATGTTTTTATTTTTTTATTTTTCATTTTGCATAAGTTAGGTAGGTTAGTTAGGTAGGCACCTAATTTAATTTTAAATACACAAATGTATACCCTGCGTGGTCCAAATGACGCCACTGCAGTACTGCAGTACTGTAACCTATAGGCTATAGGCTATAATAGTGTATCAATGATAATCACATCCTCATATCAAATATAAAAATATTGTATTATACCTAATTAATTAATAAAGCATGTTTAATATTATATTTTGTCTTTAATAATTAATATTTATACCTATAAAAAATAAAATATTGTTGGGACTTTTTTTTCCTACGTATAGGACTTTTTTTACCAAATATTATTTTCGGGACTTATTTTTCCGGGACTTTTTTTTCCGGGACTTTTTTTTCCGCAGACCAAAAATGAGTAGGTACCTATAATGAATAAATATTAGATTCTGAGCGGTGTAAAATATTTTCTCGTTTTACGATGATATTTAATTTGTTTTATATTTTTCTGTGAGCAATTTATTGACCAGAAAACTTGACATCATGATCTAATTTTTCAGTGTGTACCTACCATTTTGGCATACAATTTTATTAGCATAGTGTTTTAAAGAGTTAATTTGTTGATTTTTGAAAAATATGTAAAATAAAACTATTGAAAAATGGCGAAAAATTTTCGTTCCAATAATGGTTATTTCTTCATAAATCTGAAAATGTTGGTTCTAAACACTTAAAAATTTTACAGAGTACCTATGTGTTTTATTCAAGGTTAAAAAAATTCAAAAAGAACTTTAATAATATAATACTTAAAATAGGTATATATATATATATATATATATTATTTTTTTTTATTAAAAATGTTTTAAACATAATATATTTTAGTCTTCAATGTAATTACCATTTAAAATGATTTTACAAATGTAATGGGATTTTCCTGGTAATCAAAATTTAATGTGATACTTCTATCATTTATTGTCAAACTATGAATAAACGGCTTCAAAATTTAATGGAAATTTATCAATTACAACTTCAAAGTAAGTATACCAAATCAATATTTTAATATTATATTTTACAACTCTCATGGCCTATCCTTAGTTTGTTTTTATATAATATTTCTGTCAAAGAATATGAACTTTTTCGTCACGTATACTTATGCCTAAATATCAACCTTGAAATATTTTTAATTTTCAAATAAATATGTTAAAATATTCCAAAAATAAAACCACCATTTACTGTATAGGTTTTTTATGTTACTATTACAAAATTAGGAAAAATGTATGAATATAAAAATATGTACTTATTATTGAAAAAATTATTTTGTAACTCGTTTTTATTCATACTTAATGATAACATTTTTTCCATATAGTGCAATCAAATTTAAGTGCATTTAAGGCTAAAAATGTTTAAAAGTTCAAAATTCAAATTAAACATTTTAAATAAGTATATTATTTACTGAAATTGTGGACGGACCGCCCCATTTACCAACACCTTTTGTCTGTCAACTAACCAAAGTTTTCTTAAAGATGGTAAAATAAATAAAAGTTATTTAAAAGATTGGGTTTCAAAATATTTTGTCACCCCCCCCCCCCAGAAAAAAGTTGAAAATATGCCACTGTATATACATATAAATATATTATATTGACAATATATGAAACATAAAAAAAAAAGAATTATACTGGCAATGGGGGGGGGGACTTTAGCCCCTTAGTTCCCCCTCTGCGTATGTCCCTAACCACGCGTAAAAATTATAAACGAAAAATCGTATTCGGAATTGTCACGCATTATATAATTATTAAATTTATTTTTAATCGACTATTTCGCGTCTTGCAAACAAGACCACGATGTCTGCCAATCCGTACGTCAGTTGATGTGGAGTTATATTAATTATTATATTAACGTTTATAATAACGTATTGTTGAATGTAAGCCATTGGTTTAAAGTCGTTATTATATAATCATAGGTAATCATATTAATCATAGACATATAGATTGAACACACGATTGTATGATGCGTAGTACCTACTATATTAATTCACAATCTCGTTATATACAATTAATTAGCATTACGTATAATAATACATAACTGTCATCTGTCTATATATATTTGACAATCGTATTATATGAATCCCACAAAATGATAAATGTTGAAAAATAAAAGTAAAATCATCACTTGGATAGGTAGGTACTTTAAAAGTTAAAAGACAATATATAATAATTCTAGTTTAACACCCCAGTCACGAATTTCAATTTTTTTTTTTTTTTAATCGATACCTAAAGAAATTACTAAAACAAATGGTTAAAAAGTTATGTTAATTTAAAATAATTTAATTATCAAAACCCTTTTTTTTTTGTTTTTTTAATCCGATAGTCTTTTAAATCCCGTTTACGAATCTGCAAAATGTTGCCCTATTCAAATTTATTTTGAAGTTATAGCAATTTTAAGTTTTTTGTATTAAATATTTTACGCTAATTTCTTCGTTAAAAAAGTCGTTTTTACTCGACGTGATTATTCGTTAAGAGATCAATAGGATTTTGAATGTGGCAACTGGGCCTGGTAGGCGTAAGAAGCATGGCAAAAGTTCAACTGGTATATTGTTAAAACGTGCGAAGCGCAACGACCAATCAACTTCTTTACCCTAGGGATTAATAAACGAACGACAAACGCCGGTTAGGTTACCGGTCTACCCGAAGGATAGGGATAGTATTTCTCTCCCCAGGTGAGCTATTTTCCTTCCCCGGGGGTGTTGGGGGTTGAGCCTCCATGTCGACAAGTCCATAGGACCTCGAGTATGGTGACTGGAGCTGATTAGAAATTCATCATCCTCAACACGACTATTTCCTTAATTGCTCCACCCTTCGACTTCCAACCTTAGCCTCACGTTTAATCGAAGCCGACCATTCTTTCATTACGTCCCTTCTTAATGTCACCCTTGATTAACCTTACCTCCTATCCACAATCTCATTCCGTGTTCCCACCCATAACACAAGAAATCGCTGCCTTTTCTAGCTTCCCCATCACTATACTTTATATGGGCAAAATCATCCCCTACATAGAATGTTAAGACAAGTTTAGTCTAGCCACATTTTTAGCTAAATAATCTATTATATTAATTAATTATTATTATATCATTGTATATTATTTAACTTGTATTTAAAATATTGCCTGCTTAGGCATTATAAAGTAAAATGAATAAATAATTTATAACAGAATAAAGATACAAGAAGTTTGAAAAAATTTTTGAGAACTTTTGAGAAAAATAACTAAAGTGTAATTGAAGACTTGCTTCTTTTATCTTCAACATTAAAATACATCTTATATATACAAATTATACATGAAAAATTCTGTAAACTGATATTACAGTATCTACAATAATTCTGCAGTCTAGTAGTAGAAAAATAAAAATGTAGTAATTTTATTTTCATAAAACAATGTCTCTATTACTAAAAAAAAATTTAATAAATACATTGGATATTTCAGATTTTTGAAAAGGTAAATTCTGTAACAAACATTTATAAATAAATACTGCAGCATATAGTTTTTGAATTGATTATTTACTTGCTTTATGTACCTATTTTCTAATAGTTGAAATTCTACAGAGTTAAGATAAGAATATTAAGACATTTATAATAAATACGATGTATACATACTTTATACGTATATGTAGTATATGCCTACATATACTCATACGGTGTAGATATACTGACGTTTTAGATTCTGAGGGGAACGAGGAAGCTATTTTACAATGATGTTTATCTATTTTAATTTTTTTAAATCCAGGCGCATCTTCTGCATGTCCCATAGTCATTTTACACCTGCATATTACTGCTTATACCAGTCATATTTTGTTCAAAATAAAAAGGTTGAAACATAATAAAATTAAGGTTGAAACACAAAGCTCGGAACAGTTTTTTTTATCGAATGCAATAATTTATCATTCCTTTCAAATTCAATATATCCAACACCAATATAGAACCCGACGTGCAAAGTATTCCCACTCCTACTGACACCCTACGATCAAAGTACTTCTACAGTTCTACAACCTACTGACCTGACTTTCAAGGCATGAAAACGCATTTTTCTGCAAATTACTATTGTAAAATTAGATACAAATAATTGTGTAATATTTATAGGTATATAAATACTTTATCAAAAACGTATATTTGATATTCCAATAGTAGGCTTATTTTCTTAAACAAAATTTACTTCATATTTCTAAATTCTCCTATTTTAAATAAAATTAGACTACTTTATTCTTCTCGGAATTAAACATCCGTTACTGATTGAAGAGATTCGAAGTGTAGCTTTTAAGTGTTTCGAGCCGCACGTCCGAGATATTATACAGGCGAACTGTCCGCCACGTCAGCCGTGATAATATTAATTATTATACGTTAGCAGCAATATACAGTTTGATGATTATGCGTTTACAAACCATTGGTTTAACATCGTTATTAATCATCCACCAGTGGTGGATTTGAAGGCTTGATTCCAAATACCCTTGAACTGAATTTATTTTTACAAGACTGGGTTGATTAAACGTTTTGTTGCCTAAAACACGGCCATAATAGACCATTTCCTTATATTATCAAGTTGGTATACTCAGAGATCTTATTTAATTTCCTAAATAAATTTAATTTATTTAGAAAAAACTGGAAAAATTTCTAATTTTTCTGATTTTACTGAAATTATATTAATTTTGTATTTAGACTAAATATAGGATAAAGAAAATTACATTAAAGGAAATATTATCTTAAATGTTCTCAATTTTTCATCAAAATTCCTGATATTTTGGTCTCTGTTTATATTATATTATATTATATTATAACCATATACCTATAAACAATAAAATAATTAAAGATATGTTGATAATAATTAAAAATTGTATGCACAGAACATATATAGGTAGTTATATTACTATATGTATAATATAAAATTATTTATTAAAACTAATGAAATCTTTAAATACTTACCATATAACAATAGTTAGTATAATTATATAGTTTATATAGTTTGTATTTAGTACCTATACATAAGTTTAGACACCTTTATAATAATATCCCCGTTGTGTCAGTTCATCCATCTGTCCATCTACCCAGTCTTAGTACAAAAGTCCAAGTTTGTTGATTTGGTTACTAAGGAGATAAATATTATTAATTTTATAATATTTTTATTATATGTCTACTAAAACATTGTTGATTTGGTTACTAGAGTCTAGAGAGATGGATATTATTCGTTTTGTTTGATAATATTTTGAAATTGTTGTTTAAAGTATGTTTAGAAACCCAATTTTTAGCACCCTTGCAAAATGCGCTTTCCTAATTTGTTTATTGAAATATTAGTATATTTTTTTAATTACGTATATTACGTATTTACGTAATTACTCATACACAACTAACTGTATGATGCTCTCTTTAGAAAAATATTGTTTATACTAAATAGTAATGAACATGGATTAAGTATCTATATGGTAATACTAATTTAACAACATCACATCTTTAAATACATTATAATATTATAATGACAACCGATTGTTGAAACTTGTAATAATAATATTATATAAAAATGATTTTACTTTCTATGAGGCTTAAATAATATATATCAGTTGATATACCCCACTTGAAGTAAGTAAAAAAATAACATAGGTACCTATACTAAATTAACAAAATTAGATTTGAACAATATTGAAATGTTTGTTTGATGACGTAATTTCTGAGTTTCAATTCGATTACAATATGTATAATTGTAATAGTATAAATAAAAACTATAATTGATTTGATATAAGCTTAAGTTGAATTTGATGTAACAAAACGCCAAATATTGTTGAAAGTATAGGTAGAAATAACAGTATCTCGACTATCTTTTTTTTTAGAAATTATATTGTTTATTTTTATCATGAAATCTCTTTCATCCTGTAATGTAGAATGGTCATTATTCCGTCTTTGATGTATTGTTTTATCATTTCACTGTGATAATATAGTTCTATACATTAGAAATTGATTTCAAAATCTATATACTATGCATAGTGTGCACTTGATTAGACTTGGACGGTAACCCATTATAATTATTATACAATTCGCTGTGTATTGTATCGTAACATTAATAAGTTTGCACTTCAAATTCCCGGGTCGAATTAATTGCACTGTAAACCTGTCTAAGAATTTACAATCTCTAGGCCACAATCACAAATGGGATACTGTCAGCAAGCATAATATTGATGTTCCGGAAATAATATAGGTAAAGGTTGAAAAATACGATTTTTTAGATGTAGCTAATTATAGTTGATTTTTTTATTAGTCGCCAAAAACTCGGTTAAGCATTTTCAACGTAGATTTCTAAATATACAGTAAATATAACGAAACGTATATAAAATAATCTACCTACAATACATTATAGTTAACTCGTATAATATGTATTAAATATAGTTATATTAAATGCGCAATAAAATGCATTTTATGATTTTCATACATCATGAACAATAATATTATATTAATCATCTCGTTTTTATTATTATTATTTTTTTATTGGTGTTAATAGCATATAATATAATTAATGAAATTAACGGGATATAAATTGTTGAGAAATTATATCCGTGTATACCTATATAATATTATTAGCTTAACACTAATATGTTTTTAATTTTGAAGTATCTAATTGTTGTTTATACAATTCAGAGTTAACTTGTAACCAGATACTAATGACTGTTTGTAAAAAAGATTTAATAGGAACATAATATAATATAGAATATATTCATTATCATTAATCATAATGAATGAATACACTGTATACAAATAATGTAACAAAAATCGTTTGCCCAAATTCGAAGTGTATAATATTTCTTATAAACTACACATTGAAATGTATAATATGTTTATGTAAGTATACTATAATTAGCAAAATATTGAAATTCAAAATTATAGCACTTTTAATATTTTGTTCTATATCTACACATTCATAAATATAATACATATATACATAGATATATACTATATAATTAATCACAAATAATCTTAGACATAAAAGACGCAATTACAAAAGTTTGAACATATAGTTTTTTTATTCAGTGTCAATTTTAAACTATATTTTTATTCGCACACGAATTACTACTTAAATGACAATGGGTCACGCATATGTTTGCAGGACTACATTGAAATATGTCTAAGCACGTCGTTGCCAAAAGTACGATGTTTGGAAAATATTATTGTAATGTTATATTAATATTCATACTATTATGACAAATGAATACAAGCTATTAAAATATGAAAGCTGGTGTATACTAAGTATTTAAAAAATTTCAAATTTAAACGACCTATTAGAAAAACAATAATATTTTGCTTAAAAAATAATCGTGTGTATAGAATAAATTATTAAATCGGCAAAAAAATGTAAAACAAAAATATATAAGAGATTGAAATTTTAAAGATTAACTAATTAAGAAACAAAGCAAAAGCATATTATATAGTGTTAAATATTTATAACAGTATATACTTATAATAATGTACCTATTATATATAGTTGTTAATTATTCGCTGCAACTTTTTGTTTAATATGAGATAAATTGTAATATGCAAAGTTGTTGAAGTATTTGTATATTAGTATTATAATACATTTCTTTGTTACATTTAAGTGGTTTTTAAACACTTTTTTTGTATTGAATACCTTACATATTATATTTATTTCGAACAATCTTGTATTTCTATATATTATATATACTCGTATTAAATTATTTTATTTGATATCAAAATGTCACCTATCCATAATCTATGTTAAAGATTGCTTGTCCATTATAAGAAATTATAACTTATAATATGATAAATATAATTATTTATTATAGGTACATGATTTAAAATGTAATCATAATTAAGGCTTTTAAATAAATTTAAGATTCTGAGCAAAACGTGGAATGTATTAGTTTTATAATTTTTTTTTTTCTGTATACACATTTTTTCGGGTAGGAGGAGTCGAAAAGGAGTTTTGGAGTAAAAAGCTTTTTTATAGTAAATTTATTGTAGGTACTTTTTAGATTTAGTTTTGTGAAGTTCCCTGCAGTAATTTTCTTAAGCGTAAAAAAAACTTTTATAACGTGAAATATTTATAAATGCAAGGACAAGATAGACGATAGTATTATGTAAAATAATAAATATTATTGTAAGTTCAAAAAGAATAGTTTTAAACAGAATTCAGAATGGAATAATAGACACATAGATATAATAATTAAATAATTTATATTATATATTTAAATTTATATACAATATACCTATAATGTTACATCTAATCGGCGCCTATTTTAGTGTGCAATACAAAAATGAAAATGTGCAATGCAAATTAAAAAGTGTATAGTTATAAATAAATATTTCTGTGTATAAAAGTATATTTACTATTTTACAACAATAATAATTTGATTTTAATTTTGTAAAAATTGAATATACAAACCCCTTAAAAATCGAATGTAAAAAGTCCTCTTAAGAGGACGTCGTACGTGTAATTTTGTCACGTAAAAATACAATATGGTTCTATGTGCATAACATAGTAAGTACGCACGATTATCGCAGAAACATAGTTTTGATATCAAAAGAAAGATCATGAATTTTATTGTGCTTATTCGAAGAGTTTTTTTAACACCAGTATAAATTATTATACCTATATACCAAAATTAAAATATTTTTTAAAACATAAATATTGGGCTGTACAGTTTTGTTATCTGAGGAAGCATAGTCCAAGTGTTACCTACTATTTCAAAACTATTAAACACATTTTATTTAATTAAATTATTAAAAAAGTTATAGAGCAGTTTTTATATGTTTTTAAGATTAAGAAATAGTAAAAATTGGAATTGACATAAAGAACCACTTATAATATACTTTTAAATTTCCATTGTTCTTTAAATGTCCTTAAATTTGTTTATATAGAAATGCTTAAATACCGACATTGGTGAGTGGTGATCGATGTATCAAATTTGAAAATAAAGAATAAATAATTTTTTTCGATAAAACGATTGTGATAGAAGCTTGGTGTAATATACATAATTATTATTGTAAAATAAAATTGAAAATGTAGTCATATAGGTATTACTAAGATAAATTCTATGTGATAATTTTAATTTTCTAAAACCATTATTTTCGGAATTACGAAGATTTAACAAAATCAATTTTGACAATAGATTTTTCTTCTGCGTTTATCAAAAATGTAGAAAAATCGAAAAATTACTCCTTCAAAGTAGCATAATATTGATAAAATTTGATACCAAAAAATGAGTACACATGTAAAGATTGTATGTTTTCTGGTCAAAATTTTTTTCTCAAAAAATGAAAATAATTAAACATTATTCTAAACCCAAAATATTGTTATAGCTGTTCACTCAGATTCTACAAAATATTAATAATCTACAATATTATAAGTATAGGATTTTCCAATATATAAGTATATTTATTATAAAAAAAAATCAAACGAATTTAATTTAAATATTTAACTTAATAAATTATATTATGAGTTTAAGTTAAATCAAATATCAAAACTATCCTTAGAAAAGGATACAATTTCTCCTATAAGTTGAATAAAATTAAAAAATACATAGATAACATTGAAAATTTTTAAAAATAAAATTGGTTTGTGTAAATATATTATTTCAAAAGTAATTTATACATTCCCCATGTCATTGAGTTATTTGTTAAGAAATAAAAAGGCATTTCAAAGTGCAGCAATTTCGCATCAGTTATAACACTTAGGTCATGGGTAAATTATAAAATTTGTTGATTACAATATTTTACTTTTCATAGGTAATCTCATTGGAGTTTTATAATATTCATAATCGAAGGTATCAAAATGCATTTTTTTTACATTTTTCAAATTATTATTACAACTTTTCGACCAGAAGGAGTCGAATAGGGGTTTTGAAGTAAAGAGCTTTTTTGATAGCAAATTGGTTTTAATTAATACTTTAAAAAGGTTATTTTTATATAAGTGTAAATAACTGTCTTTTATAACGGAAATATTTTATAAATGTAGGAAAAATAACAATTAAATTCTCATGGTAACCTTTTTTTTTTGTAAATTATATTATTATATTACACCGAAGCTCTACTAAGAATTGTTTTGTTAAATACAATTATCTATCTGTTTTTTCAAATGAAATACATCCACCAAAAGTATCTTGTCTGATAAGTGAAATTCTTCCATCCCAATACACTAACACACAGCCAGAAATTTGCATATTTTTAATAATTAATAATTCAAAAAATTCCGGTAAGTTCATTCCTCGTTTTTCTGCCTTTTTGTTAGTTTTTCGCTGAAAAACTTTTCATATCGAAAAATAAGTCTAAAATAATTTTTTTAATGCCATTTCATTTGTTTCGGTGAACATGTCATTTTTACCATTAAAAATCATTAATGCTGCGACCGCGACGTTCCTCTTAACACAGTACATATTTCATTTACGTGAACCGACTTCACGCGTTGTGGTGAACGTAAGAGAATTCTTTATGAGTTTATTTTTATCGTACATTTCGCATATTAATTATTAGGTTATAATATACAGTCTTGCCAATATACGGTATAACAGTTTATTAATTTCTATTTATTACTATATAGTATGAACGCAATAAATGATTAGTACAGCTATAAGGTCGTAAATACATTTCGTATTTTCGAACATTAATTGAACACAAAGTCCATAACGATGACTGCACTTATCAAAAACAAAATAAATAATACACATTTTTTCATTGAATTTCTTTATCCATCCAAAAGTTGTTGATGCACATGTCAAGCCATATAATAAGACATATATATTATATTTCAAAACCAACACAACCAATTTCTCCTCTAATTGGATGCATGCGTCTATATTATAATAATATATTATTGTGATTATTATGAAGATTTTAAGACTACCGTATCCTCGAGACGGCGTGCTCTAACGCGCGTGGACATTCCGCATTCGGAATAATAATATAATTTGTCGTGTATCGCGACAACCTGCTACAAACAATTTATAGTGGGGAGGCACGCTTTACGGTATATCCTGAATAAGAATCTAAAAATTGGAAAATTTTCTAAACAAATACCGTATTAGAATTACTATATATTACACGTGTCGTCGTGGAAATAATAATAACACCTAATAATATATACTTACACGTGTATAATCAGTTGACGATATCCAGAAATAATCATAAAAAATAATTATTATTATAATAGTACCCATTATTATTATTATTGACGTATTGTCCTCGGCGTTAGCGCCTTATGTCGCACGCGGGCTTACGCGTATATACCTACATAATATTATTATTATTATTTTTTTTTTTTGACTAATATCCAAAATTGATTTCAACTCACGTAGTATAAGAGTTGACCCGATGGCCGCAAAATTAAAAATTCTCAACGCCCCAAACGTGGGAGTTGGCGTATACAATAATGGGGCTAATTTTCCATGTGTGTCGTTTCGTGAATAGGGCACTATTTGTCTGTCAAATATCGAATGAGATTTATATTTCAAAACTTTCGGATAAACGAGTTTACCGGATGCTCGGCTAAAAAAAAAAAAAAAAGGAAAAAAAATAGAAATAAGAGACAGAAGGCATAGATATATTATATGTGTGTGAAAAATAAAACAAAAAACGACCATTATACGTCCCTAACAAACCATAAACATCACCATTGTCGTATATATGTTCGACGGGAGTGTGCATATGATTTCATTTGTTTTCGTCGATATATCGTATAGAAACACATAAATATATGTAACTTATAAGTAGTAAGTATATAGGTACCTATATAGAATTATTCCTTGTCTTCGGTACGTTATGTTTCGAGCTTTCTCCCGTTGAAGGAAAAAAAAATTATAAATAAATAATGACGGCCGCAACGCTACTATTGTGTCGATCACAATTACGCCAAAAATAGTTGTCAATGACAGATTACAAATATATAATAGCGCAATAGCGACAATAGCGCTCCCGAGTCCTAACCATATGGAAACATAAATATGTGATAAGAAATACAAAATATCTTTTGATTTTTCTTGAAATGTAAAATGTGAAACTTAGGATGTATTAGGTCATTAGGTAAATGTTTATTTAATACACACGGTAATTGGCTACAGTAGTAAGGTGATATTTTGTTCCACACACATTCCGTTCCCATGTGATATTTTGTGCCTATTTGGAAATTTCTGTTCCCAATGTGGATAATTTGTTACTTTTTATATTTTCCACAAAAAAAAAACCGCACAATTTGTTCCTTTTCGACAAAAATTTAAAAGGAACAAAATATCACACTTGGATTTTTTGTTCCCATGAGACATTTTGTTCTTATTTTATGATAAATAGTACCTGTTCGAAAAAATTCGGGAATTCGGAATTTGATGATGTAAGTATTAATAATTATAATTTATGCGAATATGCGACTCAACTCCTTCGCACAAATTATGCTAAAACGCCTAAAACAATTAAAACTCAATTCTTGTCGAAATTTTCAGAAAAGAACAAATTGTGCGTGGAACAAAAAATCACATTCCTGGCTACAGCAGTTGCATATTATACGTAGCTTTGCCTATGTCCAACACCTTAGGTTAACTATAAAAAATGAACTATGAAAAATAATGATAGTACATTGCATATATTAAGTACTCTAACTAATAAAAATAATTTAATTTAAAATATAAAATAAGAAAATTCGTCCAAATACTGCAGTTGGGGGAAGATTATCGATTGTAGATTCAATTCTTGAACAAGAAAGTGCATTATTATATTTTAGATTTGAAAGCAAAGATAAATTATTACACTATTTTTATTGTAGCATTTGAAAAATTATTTTAAGCGAAGTTTGATTTCCGATTTATATGAACAATTTTCCGTTATTTTCAACAATTATTTTTACTTATTTAAACTTTAAAAAAGTACTGAGAATATAAAAAATTGACTTTTCTAAAGTAGGTACCAACTAAAATGCATTTCCTATCAGAAATGTCTTTATCCGAAAACTCTTACTCCACTTTTTCTAACCAAAATGGTATATTACCTAATTATTTTTATCATCATTGCCATCTTTGATTATAAGAATATTCTATTATTCTACTTACAAGCGTATTTTATTTATACTTTTTTATACTTTCGAAAGTATACAGTTTCTCTAATAAGTATATTAAAATTTACTATCTATGAAAATAGTCATTAAAAATAGGTACTTTAATTATTGATCGCCGATAATTTAAAATAAAAAGAAAACAATTGCGTGTCCGAACAACATGGGTGTTTGTGATATTAGCTGCAGAATTATATTCGCAAATACTGCATGATTATAATATTATTTTAATATCAAATACAGTCTCCTCATGAGCAATTCTTGAATAGAAATAATAGTAAATATAATTTCTAGTCATTACTAAATAGTCAATATGCATAATGGAGAAAAACAAAAACATCATTATTCATTATTAACAAAAATTAAAAGCGAAATCTGAGAAAGCATTTAAACTTTGTGGACACCTGAGGATTACTCTATTATATATTTGACAGAGATGCGTATGCAACTTGTAATATAACATCATTTTTAATAATACTAAATTCAAGATGCAAGATTTGTTACACAGATTGTGCTTTAAAATTTAAACAGTACCGATAAATTATATAAAAAATTATAACTATACCTTTTATGTATTTTACAATTAGTGTTCAGTATAGGTATATTTTCTTACATATGAAAACACCGTTAATATTAAGAGGACGTGTAACATGCACCATTTTTTAAGGTTTAGTGTAATCAATTTTTTAAATATTTAAGTACATTTTAAAAGTTGTTTAAAAATAGTTCTGTATGATTACTGCTTTTTATGTGTAATCACGATATTTCTTTTAAAAAAATATGTCTATATAAAACTGTTACAACTAATTCATAAAGTGAATTAAATATAAAAAAATGGACTTTTGAAAACTAAGATAATTTATTGACTAATTAATAAATAAAAAATGTAAAATAAACTTCATTCGAATATGTTGTTTTCTATCGTTTTAATCATAGTAGGTGCTTGAATTCTAATGTAAGAACCTGTTTAACAGCTTTACATAAACATATTAATACCACTGAAAATCTTTTCCTAAATATTTAAATTGTAATTTAACCATGGATAAAAATTATTTTATTTATGAAAATAATTGTAGAATAATAGGCTTAACAATTAATATAGACACATATATTTTATAACAATAATTTATAAGAGTATACCTAGCTTTAGTTGAAAAAATTTAATCATACACAAAAATAACTTTAGCACAAAACAAACAATATATTAAATATATAAAGATAATATATTTTATTTTATTTATTACTTGCCTACTTTTAAAAGTTTTGTTATTAGAAATAGAAAATTATGAAATATTCATAATTTCATGAAATTTGATTGGTTTAAATACTGAATTAAAATATAAGAAATATGATTTGTATAACAAAATGGTTGAGTGGAATAAGGTTTTTGAAATGTTATCTTACTTTTAGGAAATAATTGTGTTATGACTTGTGTACAATAATGTACATATTGAAATATTCAATTTATCTAATAAAATCTAACTATATTATCTCACTATGTATCATTTCTACAGTAGATGGTACACTAATGTATTTTTAAATTTATATTTTTAACATTTTAGTGTTGTGAACTAAGTTATAATTAAAAAAACATTCATATTTTTATGTTTTGTGTAAATTTTAAAAAACTATCATGTAAAAGTGTGTCTGATACAACTAGGTAATGCGTATTAAGGCCCTTGCAAACATGGTGGATTTAAGGGGTTATGCACTTATGCATAGGAATTTTTTTAAATCAGTCGGGTTTGTATTACCGTTATGTGATAAGAAAACTATCAATAGTGTGTATCACACGAACTACAATGACTGTGTTGCCCACATATTCGTGCGCGCATGTACAAGTCATCATGATTAAAATTCATTAAATAATGTAAAATATTTTCATTTATTTTTATCAATTTAGATCTAAAAGCCTGACAAAATTAAGGTTACTTACAATGTTCCAATTTTAAATCTGAAAAAATGTAAGATTTTGTAGGTTCTTTACTAGAGAATGCTGGGAATAATTTTTGTATACCTATCATGTTTTTATTTCGTGTGACAAAGGTTTGTAAATTAGTAAATTCCCAATAATTCAATCCCATTATTTTAACAAAAATATAAAAATTCTGCTTCCAACATTCTCTAGTAAAATCTTTACAGAATTTTAATATATTTTCATATAATCATTTCGTAATAATGTAGCCATAATTTCGTCAGTCTTTTAGGTCTAAATAATATAATAATAAATAATAAAATATATAATGAATATTAATATTTAACTAAATAATATTAATAATTTATTAATATAGAAATAAATATATATAATAATATATAACTATAATAATAGTAAGTACATTGCTTTCAAGCGCTTTAAGAGGACGTGATACTCGCATTTGCTGTCTCCGTTTAACATTATAGTGTTCAAAATTTTCATCACAACTTTGTTATTTCTAATATTAAAAGTATAGAGTAAGTTAACCTATCACTAAATTAATAAACGAGATTATTACCTATACTGTAGCGTCATCTTTTATTTTGTAAAGTGATATAACTATTTTAAAAACGCATTAATTAAAACACATATATTAGTCTTTAAAATTAACATTTTGGAAAAAAAGACGATGCTACGGCATAAATAATAATCTCGTCATAAATTTGGTAATAGGTCAATTTACTATATCAATGAAAATTACAAAGTTATGATACAAATGCTGAACATGAATTTCGTATATTTTCAGTTGATTAAACGGAGACAGCAAATACGAGTGTCACGTCCTCAGAGTACGCTATATACTCGCATTTGCATTCTCTATCTAATCAACTGACAATATATGAAATTTAAGTTTGGAATTCTTATTACAACTTCGTCAATTCTAATATTACAGTAAATTTATCTATTACCAAATTTATTGACGAGATAATAGATAAATAGATAATGGAAAAAATATATTTTTAAACTATAGAGATTTTAAAATAATTATATCAATTATTTATCGTCAGTTGGTTAGACAGAGAAAGCAAATGCAGGTGTAGCGTCCTCTTACATGAAAATATATACAACAGGTATAGTTGATATTTTAGTATCTCGCTGTGCACACCTCCACTATATGAAGGGTTCAGTGTAACAGCAGGACAATTTCACTTTATATAATTGTTCAGGAGAAGAAAATTACATTTTGTATAGAGTAAAAGTGATTGCATATTTATTTTAAATATTCAAGAAGAATATCCATATACACACCTATGAGTTTACTAACTTATATTATTTTTAAATTAAACCACAAGCTTATATTTTAAAAATTTTAAAACATAGACTTACCTGTGTTCTTGACCAAAATAATGATTTTTTTTTAAACTTCTTTAGTTACTTAAGATTTAAATTCTAATAGTATATTTTTTGTTATATAATTATAAACTTTATCTGGTTTAATAATACTTTATTGTTATACTTATTATGAATAGATGAAATATTATATATCTATATACATTTTTTTTTAACTTTTTTAGTGACTTGAACTTTAATTTAAGTTTTAAAAATTTATAATAAGGCTGTACCAAATTGAATACATGTTTTCTGTTATCAGACTTAGGTAGTATTCAGAATATTTTTTAAATACATTTTTCTAAAGTATTTAATAGAATGTTTTGAATAATTTTTACATGGTTTTTTTAAGGTTCAATCACATTTTTATAATTTCATTATGTTTTCGTCAATGTAAATTGAATTTGTATATGAATACATAATATTTTTTATATATTAGGTATATTATCTTATTTCGTTTTCAATTTTATTGTGATAGTAATATTATTTTCCAATGTTAAATACTTGTATGTGATTTAAATATTAATAATTTTTATTGATGAAATATATTATTTGCAAGTATTATATTTATTGATATTATTTTACCATAATAAATTTAGTAATTACAGTAGTGATATGGAATCTTATATAGGTATATCATACTAATTATTACAAATAAAAGATTGTATAAATAGTAAGTCATTGAAAGTATAGGTAATACTTTTTTATTAAGTTTTACAAAAAAATAAATAAATAAAAAATACATAGGTACTCACTTATTACTTAAATGAATATTGAATTTAAATCTAGGTAATTAATAATTAATTATAGGTGGGTGTGTATTATCAATTTATCAATTTTAATATTATACTCATATACACGGGGAAAAATAATGATTAAATATATAATATTATAACTATATTGTAAAAAAATGTAATGTATTCTAAAAGTATTTGGAATACATTTTGTGAAGTATTTCAAATATTTAGAAAATACTATTATCAGTATTCAAATACCTATGTATTCGAAATACTTTTAAAAAGTATTTTACCCAAGTCTGTCTGTTAGGTATATAAATATAAAATGCATTTGGTTTGATAAGTTGATTATCACATGAAATATATTTTATTATCAAACATATGTGCATTACTACGGTAGCACCATAGGCGTAGCATAGAGGGGACTAAGGGTGCTTAAGCCCCCCCAGAATATACTCAAACCCCTCCAAAAAAATTTTTAATAGGTGTTAAACTCTATGAGTTTGTACAGTATTTTTTTTTAATTTTATTTCATTTCAATATTCAATACAATTTTTAATGGGTTTGGATAGTTTTATGATAATGAAAAGAATTTAATATTTCATAAAATCAATTATTTCTTAAAAATAACATATTAATTATTAAATAAATAAGAAGATTATTTCATACTGGATAAATATGTGTATATTTTTGGAAAATTTTGTGATTAACGATATAAAAGATAAAAAAATATCGTTTCTCACTTTCTTAGTAAAATTCCATGATATGTTATTTTATAATAATAAAAAAATTAAGAAAAGAAGATATTTATTTGTTTATATGTAATTGTTTGTACATTACATATGCACTAGTACAATTGACTATACTAATAAGATACACCTCAATAAGAAAATTTGCATTGTTCTTGGGACGAAATTTAACAAAATTTAGATCATTTTGCATATTATCAACGTGAAATTAACAATTAAGTTTAATAAGTAACTTATAAATTAAAAGTTAATTTGAATAAAAAGTACTTGACGTTTAATATAAAATTAAATTTTAACTCATTAATTACCAGCCTTAGTATATCAGTTATCACTAATATCACTAATATACTACTAACACAGAACTAAGGTGTATACCTACTAATGCGTGTGCTATTTAGTATTTGGCTAAACAGTGAGGTTGTGATAGGTATACTTGTGTGTTTGCTTGAACCCTATTTCTTATTTTAAAATTAAAAATTCTATGATTTAATAATAGGAAATTTATTATGTTCTCCTTCGCCAAATAGCAAAATTATAAACATGTTATATATTTAACAATATAATATTGTGTTATTGCTATAAGTATTAGGTATCTACCTATATATTTTTATATTTAATCCGTTATTCGTTTTTATTATATCATTCCCGAGTTTGCATTATCCATTGGATAAAGTTATATATTTCTTGAAAAATATTTCCGTTGATAAATTTTTCAGGAAATTTTTAACTGAAAGAAGAGTAGGTTGCCATGGTAGAGAGAAAGGATTGGACTATACGAGGCTGATGCTGAGGGAAGATCGTGTACTGGTGTTTCTTACAAATGTATTTACGACTTAGTATATCACGTTGGGACTATAGCCCCCCCCCCCCACAGAATTTGTTCACGCTATGCCTATGGGTAGCACCAACAATAAGTCCGTATTATTATTTTCTCCGTATACGGACCAAATTATGTAAAATTTATTGCTTTATTCGAAACTATCAAAAAGTCATTTTCCACAAAAAAAAAAAAAAAAATGCATTGTCCGGTTGTTGCACTGAACCCTTCCATATTGTACATAATATACAGTATCTATATTATATTGTATTTAACGAATTTATACGGCTCGACAAAAATTATTGTATTTTCTGAATATTTTGACTGTTGATTATTTAAAAAAAATAAATAAATATGTGTTTAACTATATTGCTGACGCCGTCAGTTCGGACGTTCGAGGCACACATTCGAGGCAACCCCATCGTGCACCAAGTGGACTGCAGCAGAAAAGAGGAGGAGCGACTAACAAGAGCGTATACGCAGAGCGTTATGTAGCGTCACCAGTAGCGGAAGAGGTACGACCACCACAATAGGACACATTATGTGCAGACCAAACAAAACTCATCAAGAACATATTATTATCGAGCGTGCGTGCGGACGGACCTGCACGGGGGAACCCGGTGACCTACTGCTATATCGCTGCAGTTTCCGCGTCCCCTTTATCGGCATATACTTATATATATTGTACACGTATATATATATATATATATATATATGTGTGTGTGTGTGTGTGTGTGTATTATTTTTTGTATATTCTCTTTCTTCTTTTCTTTCCATTTCTCCGCCCGTCCAATTGAATTCGCGGTTGCCCACACGCGCGCGCTCGCCGGCTCGTTCAGTCAGTGTCCATTCCGCAACCGGTACTGCCGAGGCACGATATATTCGCCAATAAGTCCGAAGTCGCTATATCACAAACGCAGTGTACTATCGTTCCGTTCGCGTGAATTTCTACGTGTTCCTCCGGCAAACCGCATATAACATACGTACTTGCACCCGTGTCGTAAGTATTATTATTTTTTTTTTTTTGAAAATCATTAAAAAATGTTTTTCTCCGAGCCCGTTAAATTTACAATAATAATATTATATACTAATGTTTTTTACAATACCGTTTATATTTTATACCCACCTATAAATAATATATAACCGTGTGTCTCTGTAATCGATCCAAATATTTTCTCAAATTTTTTTATTTTTTATTTATTATTATTTTTTTTTATTTTTATTTTTTTGCATTCATACCTATCTTTGTTGTGCGTAAACTTTTAAACGATATGGGCATTCAATAAAGAGATTATAAAGAAATATACTATAAATTATATAGAATGCGTATTGAAATGGATGTATATATATTAGATATATATAGTATATCGATTAAATTGATTACATTCATCATATTATATTACACGGCGAAACACGCGGATTTAAAATGCGTATTTTTCAAGAATAAACTCAATATAATATATATAGGTACACTAGACCATTCATAATTAAAGATTGCAATGCACAACAATGATATGACAAAATGAGAAAATTTCGTGTCATGATCCGCATCAAAGATTAGCATATGGAATAACTTGTTTGAGTGTTGATATAGTTTTTCCCCCGCGCATCGATGCGTATAAACTCGTATTAATATCTATACGACTATATCATTATAATAATATGTAAGATGTGTACGTCTTCTCATTTTATATACGTTTTAAATTAATCTGTATAAAATGGACGTTAAAAATGGACGATAAAAAAATCTCACTCAATAGCATATACAAATATGAACAATGAACATATTTAAAATTTAAACTTAAAATATATATAATAAAATACATCAGCGCCGTAGCAAGATCCATCAAGAAAATTTAACGCCATTGGCAAGAAAATTGAAAAAATTGCTTTGAAAATTACAAATAAGCAAA
Source organism: Pemphigus obesinymphae (assembly GCA_025469235.1). NCBI lineage: Eukaryota > Metazoa > Arthropoda > Insecta > Hemiptera > Aphididae > Pemphigus > Pemphigus obesinymphae. Next base: position 20,725 of record JAIPRL010001273.1, read on the forward strand.
AAGAAAAGTAATTTCGCATAAATTCTATTGTTAATAATAACTTCCCTTATTAAATGCGCCTTTGGCATTACTGTATCCCTGACACATCATCTTACGGTACGCCTTGAAATTCATTAATATTTTTAATCAACACAAAAAAAATAATCGTTAAATTAAAATAATATTAATTATTATATAATATTATAATATTAATTATACTAATATATATTATAATATAATTTAAAATGACGTGTAATTTTTTAACATTTTAATTTCTGTGAAATTTAAAATGCACAGTTAAGATTCGTAAACTTGAGGATAATTCAAATGTTTTGGATTGTAAGAACAATGTAGTAACAATACTTTTCTCATTGTAGTTAAACATTATTATAAAATTGTAGGTCATTAATATTAATTAACACGTTACCACAAAGTTATAAAATATATTATATTTTCTTTTCCCACATAAATAACACTATTTAGATTACGATAACATATTTTACTGTAATAAATAGTAATATTAATTGCAAGTTAAACTATGTACACGTAAAATTTCAAGGGAAATTCAAAATATGAACTAAAAACTATTCATTACTCGTTACTAACGAGTCGTTAGTACTATAATATGTACATAAACATTTTCAATCTAATTTAAAATTTAAACATACATAGTACCTATAATGTATTAATATAGGTAGTACCAAATGTTTTATTTAAATATTTATGCAATTATTAAAAATGAATATCATGTATTGTATAAATTCGTAAATAGCTTATAATATAGATATTATATATTGATTAGATTTTAAAATAAACCTATCTGATGAATATATAATATTATATTTATTATTAAAAAAATATATATTTATATATATATACCTATATTATATATATATATATATATATATATATTATATATTTATAATAATAACTGATATGCCGTGACGTCTCGTTTAATGATCCCGTTATAACATAATATGAACATTGGACATGACGACAAATGTAACGCGCGAAAGGAAAATGAAATGAATCCTTCATATCTTTAGCAAGAATTTAAGAAAAAAAACGTAGATAAATTCGTTATGACAGTTGTATTTTTTTTTTTAGAAGTTTATTAGCAACCAAAAAAAAATCGTTCGAACATGAAAATGTAACATATTTAACAAGACTTGCAATATTTAATAACTATTGAATTTGTCAACCTGGGCAAACGGATTTTAACCAATTTGTGAATGACTATAAGATTAAACTATTAGTGAGAGAATACTACTTGTATTCCGTATTCCCGTTTAGATTTTCATAGGCAGATAGGTATTGCGTCCCCTGCAGAAAACGTATCATTTACCTAAAAGGTAAAAGGTATCATTATCTTATTAAGTCTGAAAACTGTAAAATTAAAAATACTATAGTTGCTAACAACATTTTCACAGATCCTAGGATTTTGAACTCATATAGCCTATAACAATGAATAATTAGTATTATTTATAATTTTGAATTTAAAATGTAAATTAATAAAAAAAATAACTATACGAATAGCTACATATATAATGCCACGCATCTTAAATTGTGCCGTTTAGGTTATATTGAAAAATGTAATTTAAAATAATATAAAATATTTAAGTGTGACAATAAAAAAAAAAAAATAAAAATTTCAATAATTATTCTTGTATTATTAATTATTATAACTCATTGCGACATGACTCTTGAAAAAATATTTAAATTAAATATAATAATAAAAAAATAATAATACGGAAATGTATCGGATTTACCCATAAAAAAAGTTGATGGAACGCAAATAATGTTCTTAATTTTTAATTGTTTATTTGCATCCGGAATCTTAGAACGCAAGTTATCTGTTAAAAAAAATTGAAGACATGAAAATGTTGATTTTTGGGAGGCAACTAATTTGGTCCCAGAACTAAAAACATTTTTATAAAAGTACCTACATAATTAGGTATAAATGAAATCGACCTTACAATTGTATATATTGTCTTTTGTGACCTCATACAGGGACTTTCTTGTACACCATTTACAACATATTACAACGTTACTAAGCATTATATTGTCATTGTCCGTTCAATGCGAAATTGCAAATCTCGTATATATAAAAACGTCATCCACTCATCCAGACTATAATAATATTCTTAATATCGCAATGATCAATTAAACATATAACGTTCAACTATTACCCGTTAATATTAATAATAAATTATATATATATATATATATATATATATATCCGATTGTACATTAATAATAGCGCGTACCTACATATGAATTTATCTATTATATATATATATATAGGTATGTATATTTAAAAAATGACTAGCAATATTATTATAGAAAAAAAAAGAGAAAAAATTTGTCAGAAAACTTTTAACATTTTATGGAAATAACACATGCACAGAAATGTCTACATAGCAGCAAACCGAAAGCACGCAGCGAAACTTGTTAGACTTGCATTGTTTTTGAGGGCTATAGTCAATGCGTACATATAGGTATAATGTATATATTATTAATATTCATCGACACGTCGAGACCGTTATGACGCACGTCCGCTCTCAGTATTCCAATCAGGGATCACTTCAATAGCGATATCTAAAATAATAATATTCACTTGGAACCGTGTTCATCATCAATAGATTTGTTTGAAACAATTTCAAGTTCATTGTCCCCAATATATGCGTATTTGTGTGCTGTTCAATAGTGTAAATACGATGAAGACAAATGACCTTGGTCAAAAGTCGAAATAATAATTAACATCATATATAATTAATAAATTAACATAATTAATATTAGGAGTATATTGGCATCTTGGACAATTGCATAGATATATTTAAGTATTTTATGTTCATAAACTGTATATATATAGGTGCTAAGAAATATCTGTGTAAAAGGAGGGGGTCGTCGGAGTGACTTTTAAATTCATTCCCCAAAAAGTAAATAAGCATAAAGAAAAGAAAAAGGGTCATCAACTAGTTTTTACACTAATTTCTCGATAGTACCCTGGACCTAAAAAAGGAACCAACTAATTACTATATGGACTTAATTTTGCTGACTTATGTTCTGAGTGAGTGGTCGTTACAACCCCCCCCCCAACCCAATCTCTTTTCCTTCCAGCCCTATAACATACATTAGAAGCATCTATTTCCTAAGCTATTTGAGTACACTTATCAAAATTTTCGGTAAGTAGATAATTAGGAAAAAATATTAAAACAGCTTAAATCAAATGTAAATATTCCGTTATATATATATATATATATATAATTTCTTCATACTTTAAGCTATTTCTAAAACCAATTTTCACACTAAACACTCAAGATATCAAAACCGAAATATTTAGTAAAAATATTTTCGAATATCTAGATACCTAACTATCCAGATAACTAAGCAATTAAATTAATTGAATGTATTAAGTAAACAAATTACGTAAATTAAATTAATTTTACCTGAATTAAAAATGTTTCAAACTTCAATGTTATAAGATTTAGCGCTTTAAATTATTATTTTTATTGAATTGAATATAAAAATATGAAATCGGCATGCATGTAATGAATTTTTCTTTGATGAAACAACGAAGATCGTGTATATATTTTATTAGTAACAATAAATAATTTTTGGAAATAATTTACCTTTTTTACAAGTGTCAAATCAATATTTTTGCACTTCACCGATTTGAAATATCCATCACTATTATAAAAACGAACAGAATATCTCAATTACAATTTACATTCATTTAAAATAAATTTTGTAAAATTGAAAATACATATACATTTTTTTTTTAAACTATAATATATATAAATTATATATTACTGAATTCCAAGTATTTTCTACTTTGAAATTTAAAAGTAGTATGCCTATTCTATATTTAAATATTTTACATTTCGAGTAAAACTTTCATTTATTTTAAGTACGTACATAATGTATACTTATTTTGTACCTACTTTAAATATCTACACAAAGAAATTATGTATTTTATCCATCCTTAATTGTATACTTCTGGAATATAGACCGCACAAATTAAACATCAGTATTTCAATAGTATAATATCATCAATATAGGTACCCACGTAAAGAAAACGGGTAGGTTTATAAAAAATGTTAAGCTTAGGTATGTATTTACACGCTAAAAGCAAGAAAATATATAATATGAGCGCCTACTATTGTATATTTACCAATAACTATGTTTCCGCGGGGAAAAAAAATAGGTACACCTGACTATGTAAATAAATGTTAGGTCTATATGAAATCTGTTATGATTACGTGTTAGTTTTAGCATTATAATATGTAAAAATGTTCAAAAAAAAAGCGAAATTCGTTCGCGTGATCGATATTATTATAGTATGTACTGACTTCGTTCATATATAGACTTGTCCGTGAAAAACAAAATTATACTTAGAAATTATAATGTACGTACAATATATTGTCGAATTTCGGTTTTCGGACTATAATTAAATACATGAGTTATTATCTCGACGTTATTTAAATGATTCGTGGTCCATTTCTTATCGGATATACCCACTCGTGTATATTTCGAATCGCAACTAGATCCACTTTTGCCGGAAGGCCATCATCTCGCGCATTTCTTATGGTGTATAAGTACTATATATTATACAGTTGATGAATATCTTCTTACAATATACCATGTAATTTCGCCATAAATGCGAGATCCGTCGTGATCGACCTGCGTTTATGCGTTCCATTGTTTCATGGAAGGTACATACTAATGTTGGCTGTTGCCAACAATAAACTTTGTCAGCGGAAAATTTAATTTTCCTCGCTAAAACTCGCGTTATAACTGCATAATATACATCATTAAACAATATCTCAAAAGGTCCTATACTCGATGGTCGGTTGGTATTATTTGTATATAAATATGCGATTTATTTAATGAGGAATAACGTTTTACTTTTTTTTTTCTATTTTTTCGTTTTTTAATATTATAATATTATAATATTAAAATAATATTACGCGTTGGCGTAATACTTATGTATTACGCCAACGTTTGATTTTTCAATCTATTTTCATCTTTTGGAACATATATTTTTAATTTAACTTCAATATAATACCTACGACATTTTTTTAAATAAATCAAATGTTTACAAGTTTTTACTCGATATAATATGATAGCTTTTACTTTTTAGCAACCTCTATTTTAACTTCAAATTGTGTTATTTTTCTCTGAGCAAAGTAGGTATAGTAACATCGTAAAATTGATTACGCGATGAGCTTAGCACATCATGGTATGTCATGGACTCAGAACTTAAAGGTAATTTCAAATTGTTCATGACAGCATTTTAAAAGTTCTGATAACATTTGAGTTGTTAACAGAACCTTTAAATTCTTTGTAACTCTTCAGTCTACAATAACGATGCAACTTTAAAATAAAAGTCATATTACAAAAGCTAAAAATTGAATATGAACAATTTTTTTCGAAAATAAAACAAACTTTTGGTTTTAAGCTCTAAAAATGGCAGTGTATTCATATACAACTTCCACCGTAGTCCACTGGTATATTTACCTATAGTTTCCCCTGATCTGTTTTCATATTATATTTTATTTTTAATTTGTCTGTACCTATAAGGGCTATAACTATTTAGGTATTCATATTTTATTGTACTTATTTAAAGTGTTCTAATATTCTAATAATATTTTTAAAATGTACCTAATATAAAAGATACATTGAGATTATCGAATTTATTAAGTCTAAAAAAAACAAGTTAGACTAAAATATATTTTCACGCAAAATTAGATGGTAAGTTTAAATAATGAAAAAAATATTATTTCAATTTTATTTTATTTTTTATTCCGTCTATATAATGATTGTTATTTCTAAAATTGAATTTTGTATATTTAGTAGTGTTGAAAATACAAAAGTGTATTTATAGGTGTACCTATAATAATTACTCTTATACTATACGCCATAGGCGCCAACTTTTAGTTTATAACACGGGGTAAAAAAAATACTATTGTGTATTATACCAATTCTCTTTATTGACTTTAGTATTTAAAACTATTTAAGTATATATTTTAATTTTATATTAAGTATACATATTTATTTATACATTATTTTCAATGCTAAAATATTTTAGTTATCATTTTAACCAAATATTTTTAGTATAAATTGGGGTGAATTAATACTATTACCCCTGTTAAATTAATGCACGGAGACAATCGCATAGATGTCAACTATACATGGGAATGTTTAGTAGGCACCTATTAGAAATTCTAAAATATTCGGCATGTTTGGTCCAATGTTATAAATCACCAATTTATAATTCGTATTTATAATTAGTAGTTATTAATTTTTTTATAGCGATTATACTCATTATTTTATCATTTTAAATGAGTATAGGCATAATATATAGGTAATATACTTATATTATATAAAATACTTATATTTTATAATGAAAATAATTTAACGATATGTATATATCATATAGATGTTAATAATGAGTAACAGAATTATTACTAACTACGTCAAAAATCTGTCATCAGTCTAATAAAATGGGTGGAAAATTGTACAAATATATTGATTCGAATAGGTCTTCAAAATTGATCCAAATATGTCCTGCCTCAAAAATGTATATGCTACATCATATTATATTAAATAATACTTTTATATTAGTGACCAAAAAAGAAATGCCAAAACATTAATATATCATTTTTCGAGGATTTAATTTTTATAGCCTATGTTATAATATAAGTATAACCCAATCTATTATTGGACTTTTTAAAACACGTAAATTGAATAACTTTTCAAAGAAATCTAATGAAAAAATACATTTGTAGATATTTTTATTTTTGAAAATAATATTAAATTACCTTTTTATTATACTCGTATTATGTATACTGGATTTATCTAAAATTATAATTGTTGTCTGCTACAGGATAATATAGTAATTAGTAGATAATAATTAAAAAATATATTATCTATTATATCACTTATGGGCTATGACAATAATTAGCATTAACAGCCTAAGGAAATGTTTAATTCGATCAAAATGTGTTTTCATTTACGATGCTTATATGGGTACCTATATAGTACGAGTAGATATTATACTATATTACTATATGCCTATACGTAATACGTATTTTAATAGGTAATTTTAGGTACACGTGTATTCTAAACAGCGTATACACGATCATTATTATACCGACGTGACGTACAAATAACAAGTTGGTTTAGTGTAGGTATATTTAGTTAACAATAATTATTAGTGTCTTGACTAACACGTTTTGCTACTGGATTCGTCAGTATAGGTGGCACATATATAAAAAAAATATGTTCAATGTTAAACCCAATAAATTATCGTGAAAATTGTGTTACAAATTTGTTTTTAAATTCGATTTGAAAAACTCGACATTTTACTTGATCAATGATGTCAAAGTGAAAATGATTTTGATGTTACATTCAGAACACTTGGGACATTCGCAGGATACTCGAAAGTCAGAGTAATTTTAAACGCATGTCGATACAAATATTGACTGTTATTATAAAGTCGAAACACAATAACTACACAAACTTATTCCTTTCGTGTATTTTGGATAGATATTACAAACAGGTGTAAGATTAATAGCATTATTTTAAGTATTCTTTGAGAAAAAAAACACATCATTTTTTTTATATATAAAAAATATTAATTCTATAAAAATATTTAATGAACACACGTCTTAGTGTACATTACACATACATTAAGGAATATATAATATATGTCAGTTATAGTACCAGTTTTGCCCTAAGGTAAACCCGTCTGCCGCACGCCGCACTCACTTATACACAAGTTGATATATTGATAAATGAACTGCGCCGGCCCTTAGGCCTCAAGTACCTAAACATAAAGTCAGATGAATTTAGTGACTTATCTAATTCGTAAAATTTTTTCAACTTTTTAATTTATAAATAACCCTACTAAAATATATTTAATTATAAATTGAGATAGGTAATAAATTGAAATTTTTTTTTTTTTTATCTAAAATGCCCATTGAGTTTTAACTATTGGAAAATAAAATTACGAGATACCTTACCTATACCATATTATGTATAATATCTTGTGTATACTATATAAATATCTGTATCGTGATTAGGTACTATTTATTTTATTACTAATGGATATAACTATTTACGGCGAGCTGCGATTTGTTGGTGAAAACATTCTAATTGTTAATGTTATATCTTGTTTTCAGTTAATATTTTCGAATAGAAACTGGGAAAATCGACGGCTATATTGGATACTGATAATTGGTCCAGCAATGATGAGAGCTGCAAAAAAGTCTACATCGTATTGTATCAGATAACTATTATTAATACAACAGGTAAGAACTAAAAAATAAATTGATTGGTTTTTTTTTTCCAATAATTGTTCGATTTTATATATAATATAGATTATAGGTAGGTCGTAGGTATACGATTTTCTTTCCTTCTCTCTACTTATTTTTATTAATGCTTAACGGTTTAAAATGTAATGCTAATAAATCACATTTAATCAAGTGGGTGTATTGCCGTATCGCCGCGATATCTATATAGTAATACCCTAATACTGCATATAATATAATGTAGCGTAGTCGTCATTATGACATACACTCGTGCGCAAATGATTATCTTATAACAATAATTAAACATGTATATAATGTATATATATATATATATATATATATGCCTACACCATCATTGTAGACGTCGTAATCATTATTGTCTTGTCAGTGTTATAAAGATCTTTAAACCTAGATTTTAATGATTATCGGTGTGATAGAAATAATTTATATCTATTATCTATACATACAAAAATATGGATCTCGCTTAGAGAGAGGAATTTGAAGTCGGCATCGGGTTTACTTTGTGAAAATAAAATAGTAACTTATCGTTTTAAATTAAAATCATAAAGTCTTTAATAAGTTTGAAAACTATATGATAAAATTGTTATCGATAAAGAAATCAATCGTAAAATTTTTAGTCTATGAAATCTTCTGGTAGCTATCTTGTCTCTATCGTTCAATTTAGCTTTTAAATTTTTGGATAATCCACAATCCACATATTTATACGCATACATGGTTTATACAAGATGGTTAGTAAATTATTAGTATGTGCTTGCAATCGAAAAGTTATTCATTAATATTATATCATATACCTACTTTTAGTTATGGAGATTAAAGATCATAATTATCAATAGATATACCCGAAAATGTTTAATTAAATAGTGGAAGAATTCATCAGCAAATTGAAGAATAATATTTTATTCATCCTACATTCTAGTTTTTCATTTAAATACTCGATTTCTGTTACTTTCTTTTAATTTCAAAATAGATTTTTAAGTTAATATTTTACAATTATTTTTATATTTTATATAGATGTATATTAAAAGTAAAACGGAATAATTCTAGTTTAAGTGTCGTATTGAATCAACGATAATATACTCGTATATAATATATGTAGATTTAGATCAATTTAAAGATATTAAATCTACTCACAATAATGTGTGCTCCATTTTCCAACTTCCGCTAATTATTTAAGTATATACCTACTATTTCTTCGTTGGTAATTTACTTGAATAGGAAATCCTTAAATGTTATAAAAACATGTACAGTGTACGCTAAAGTGTCCATATGAGTCACTGTGCAGGTCTCAGTTGACTGGAAGAAACAAGTAGGGGTCGCTAGTAAAGCAGGCAAACTCCTTCCCGTACATTCCACCTGCACGGTGTCCCAAAGTGGTTCGATAAGAACGCTATATTTGACAAATATATATACAGAAATATTATACTACTCTTAAATGAATATATTAGAAAAATAAAATCTTGAATGAATATTTATAATGTAAAATTTCCAGTTTCGGGGTTATAACCCGCAACCAAACCAAAAATAATAAAAATGGATAGGACATGCATATTAAACCGTTATATAGTGACGTATGCCGTATTACAAAAAATGTGATACCTATATATGCATTTACAAAAGTGTGCCCAAGTACTACTGCAATGGTCAATTAAGATATAAATTATTATATTCAAATTTCCCAGTATTAATCTGTTTTTCATAATGCTTTATAAAAAAAATGTGAACAATATGTACTGAATTTCGATCATTTATTATGTATACCTCTATATAATTTCTAGAAAAGGTTGAAAAAAAGATATCGTGGAAGAAAAAATATTTTCATGAAAAAAAATGCACATTATATGCCTTTGGAAACTTGAGACATTAGGCTGCCACCATGTCTTGTACATATTTTATTATATATATATATCTGAACAAAACGTCCGTATTATTATAATATATATACCTATATATAGATAGTCTTTAGAAATGTGCAGATTCTTAATTCCTATATAAATCATTATTCGCCAATATTATACGTACACGTATTTATATATTACAATATTATAGTCCATTGACCATTGAATATAAATACTATTGAGCGTGTTTACTGTTCACACTCCATAGATACATAACCGTGTAGGTATACTATGGAACCGGTTCTGTACGTAATTTATTTACACACACACGCGTAATATAATAAGTTCTAAATAGATGATTTTTGAAACAATCCGTTTTCCCAGAGATCGTGTATAACTGTATTGACCAGCACATTTCGTTCTCATAGATATAATTTTTGAATTTTACTCTCACGCCTAAGCCCCTAAATATATTATAACGGAGTACAGGTATATACAAGTACCCACCTACTGGCTCAAACTGTATTAAAATCTGGATATTTTAATTTAATAACAGTTTTTCGTGTTAAAAAAACCTAACACGCAACAAATCAAACAAATTCAAGTTCAGACATTAGTTAGTATATATATATACCTATACTATACATATTACACATATATACATCCTTATTCCTTAACACGATTCGGTTACGCGAACTATACAGGAATATAGGTATTATATTACTGTATGAATGTATGATACTATTATTCGCACCTATATAGTTGCACTTTTTGAAATATTTAACACTGCAGACAACTAATTCAATGGTTTCTAAACTATTGAATTTTTACCTAGACCGTTACTATTTAGGTTAAATATTGATGTAAATAAATTGTATTTCTTTCATTCTTTGAGTATTGAAGTATTAGTATAATTTATTGTATTGCTAAGACAGTATCATATGGGAGAATTAGTCAAATTATTACCTATCTACTCAATATTTTATTGAACAAATATGGTAAAATTATACAATAGGTATGAAATATACATATAAGTATAAAATATATCATTTTCTATTTACTTTGTATTGGATTTTAATTTGAAACCCCACCATAATAAAATAGAAACACTAATTTAAAGAGACGTTGTGCATAAATCAGTATCAATATTGCTTATGCCAACACATTCTCAACAAGGTAAAATAGGATTTTGTACACTTCCAATTTCACGAGTCATGGGTTTATTTTGCGATGATAATCTATCTAGCTACATGTTTTTTGAAATTATTTTTCAAGTTACTATTAAATAATTCAATTTTAAGGTTTTTAATGTGTAATTTGACAAAGACAAATTCAAGTACAACGTCCACTTATGTATCACAAATAATAACAAAAATAAAAAATATTTTTGTCCTATAAGTTTGTTTAATATTATACTGTTAGATATAGATGTATCAAGTGTTTATTGAATGTTTCAAATTTAAATTTAAATTTGCATAACATCGAATAATAGGTATATATTTTTTTTTTTTTGTAATATTCAATTTTCGTAATTACGAGTTTTGTTTATAATTTATAATGTATGTCTGTATAGTGTATTACTGTATTCTAAAAAATGGAATTATTCACATAGGTATACTATTTCATAACTCGGTCGTACATCCTTTACGACCGGTTTAAATTTATTCTTTAAGAATACCATATAATATTTATAAAATACCACTTTCAATTATCGCATGATGGTTTTATAAAAAAAAATAAAATTAATTCTTTTATTTTTATAATCTTATACATATATCACCACGCTTTATGATTTGCTGTATTTATTTTAGCTATAATAGTTATACCAAAACGTATTAATATTAAGATCTATATAATACAAATTATATTATAAGTTAAATAGATAGGTATTTATACTATGTACATTTGTTCCGGTATTTTGAATTAAAACGAACATTACTTATAATATGTGGAACATTGTATGTTTATTCTATTTTTAATTAAAATATACACGCTAAATTATATAGAAAGTTATCTTTTCGAAAAAATCGTATCTATTATTATTTATTTGCACAGAAAATAATACCTTTAAAGATTTTATTTCAAATAGTCACGCAGGCATATGAATATTACTACTATTTAATATTATTAACACATTTTCTACCTACCCTGTATACTAGCTAGGTAGGTATATATTATATGGCCAATAATTACGACCTAATTAATGTGCTGACAGTTAATGAGATGCTGACGGCTTATTTTCTAATTTTTAAATAATAAAAACCAGCAAATATTATTTAAAAAGTGAATTAATTCATGAAGAATATAAAACTACGATTTACACTTTTGTTTCAAGTTGCTATGTGTATATAATATATATACTGACGGCGCGACATGAACAATTTCATTAGATTGTAATACAAAACCACAGCGTGGTATTTCTTTATTATTGAACTACATCTAGATGAGGACATCTCCAGGCACATCTACGAAAAATATCTTTATAGTTACCATCGGAGTAAATGTTATTCTTTAAATCAGATTAGACAATTGATAAATGTTATTATTTTATATACGAAGCCTCCCTCGAGGTTATACATTACTTTCCCTTCAGTCTCCAAAATATAACGATTTTTAAGATATTATCAGTTAATTAGTAATCACTTCAAAAAAAACGTCCTAAAAATCAATATAAATAGATTAATAAACAAATAACAATCGATATTACACCTATTTTACTCAATTATATTAAGTACCTAATAATTTAATTCCTAGTTCCTACTTATATAATTTCTATAAAACGTCTGATTTACCAATATCCTATTACTTTAGAAGTTATTTAAGTTATATACGTATTATTATAAATATTATTTTCTATCTACAATACTTGTAGGTTAAATTCGTAAATTATAATATTATTCAAATTTCGAATTAGGTACCTAAAATTGTTTAAAATAGATATATTGTATATATACATACAATCTACAGAGTATCCTAGCCAACAAAAAATAAATAACACTTGATATACCGTATACACGATACCGTATACATTTAATTTAAGATCTTGGCCATTTTTATTATTAATATTGTAAAGTAGGTAAGTTCCAATAAAACTCGTTTTAATGAATTCCGTAGAAATTCAAATTAGAAAGTACTTGTGTGTTTATATGAACACACATACACGACCAAAAAGTAGTGCTATAGTTTACGAAACCAGATTTTTTTTTTAGAAATATTTTTGAGATTAACTCAAACAAAAAACACTTTAAAATATTTTAATTATTCAAAGAAAAAAAATAATCTAGAAAATAAATTATGTACTTAATTCAATGTTTAAAAAGGTATTGTTTTTGTTATCAAATGTGTTTGTAAACATGTTTCAAAAAAAAAAAATAATAAAAGCGTACAATCGTGATCAGGTTTTTTTTTAATCTATTTTTCATTGACAGACCTTTAATATAAACCATATATTATTTCAATAAGGTAAAAAACCATGCAAAATATATACATTTCAATCGACTAAGAATACGCCTATATTATTATTGATTCAATTGTAATCTCCGAAATCACAGAATTATTTATTATTATACATATCATACTTATACTGAGATAAACTACTTATATATATTATGCGAAATCAAGTACACATATCACAAAATAAACGCACTAGATATTATACATATAATGTAAGCAAGATCGAACTTTGAAATCAAATAAAAAATTTGAAATAAAAATTAAAAATAATCATCGAAAATATTTTTAAAATATTTGTATAATTTAATTAATTTAAAAATATAAAAACAATATTTAAAATAATTATATATTCTATAGACAAACATAAACCCCTGAAAAATAAGTCCAACTACGACCTTGAGTGTGATTGGTGTATGATCTGCAGTTATAATAATAATATACTTATAGTTTATATTACGAGTTTATAATAATAATCATTTCAATTCCTTGGTCTCAGATGTGGAAATAGAGGGGGGAGACGAAAATTAATCCCCGGGCGTAAAATTTTCGGGGAATGTAAATATTTTGGCAGTCGTATAAAATATTTAAAGGTCTGGTTTTCTCTTTTTTATAATACACCTAAATATGTATATTTTTTTTGCTTATTACGTAAAAAGGAAGTATTTCGTCGTAAAAGTATTATGAAAAACTTTTATTTTTGCGTATTTACATTTTTTAGAAAGTTCAAGAAGGTTTTCGGAAGAAATTTACACGATAGGACGTAATTTTAACATTTTTCCCTAGGCGTCAAAAATCCTAGTTCTGCGTCTGCTTGGTCACAATAGATCATTAATTTACTCATTTAATTATTTTATCATAATACTCGTGTCATATTAAATATAATACTGCAAAAATTATTTTAGTCGAAAAATATTTAGTTCATAAAATAATACACTATTATACATTACATATTGAAATTATATTTGATTCGATATTCTAATATATACTTACCAAATGACAAAATATAAATATATAAGTAAATTTGACAAAAATTAAATACACAGTACAGCATTTTTGACTTAAGATAGGTATATAAAAAAATATATTATACAAGTTATCCATAATGTGTTTTTATAACATATAACAGAGTTTTATTTGCAAGTGATTTAAAATGTATATCACGAGTGATGTAATTTGCAAGCCAACCATAGGCGGAAATCCATGGAAAATTTTGGGGGGGGGAGCACTGATAATTTATACGATTAAAAGAGCCGTCTCCCCATTTACGCCTATGAAGCCAATACATTTATAGAATCTTACTACCATGTGTGTGTTTTTTCTAATAGGAATTAGGATACATCAAAGTCAAGGTCTTGAAAGTTCAAATACCTATTGAAAAATATGGAAGCTTTCGAATTTATAAAGCACTCGTATTACAACTAAACTATCGTAAGAGTTATTATAAAAATCTTCAAATATGTATTTATAAAGTATTATATAATATCATATATATGTTTTTTAATCTGCTGAAAATAAAACTACAGTATTAGCCACTATATATTAAGTATATTATAATGTACTTCAATTATATAATTATCCAGAATTACGGAAATCTTTTTTTCACACGCGTTGTATTATACAGATTTTAATTATACAAATTAATTTTGTTTTATTAATTTATTTTTTTTCATCGAGATATTGATTAAAGATGGTATTATAGGAATAGTGCTAATAGACGTTTATGTGGTTAGTTTGGATATTGGTTATAAAGTATATGTCTTTCCCATAAGTGGAAATTGGTTTAGATTAGTAAAGGGGGCTTCAGTCCCAAATATTTATATACGAGTACATCACAATTCTAGCATTGTTAGAAATTGATCGATACATTTGAATTTGGGAGCTAACCCCCTTAACCCCTATGCGATTTGTACTTATGGTCCTTTATTTCAAATAATTTTTAAAAATTCTAAATTCAGCTAAACTACTCTGATATTACCACGTTTCTAATAAATTCCAAATCGACGTTATAAGTTGCACGCGATTATTCATGAAATAACACCGGATGAGTATTTTTTATTATTTCTGATACATACAATTAACTTTTGTTGTTGTTCTATAAGGTTATACTACTATGAACATTCCGTAAGTATTAAACCATTAAGCATCAAACTTACAACATATCTATCTTATAAATTACAATAAATCTAACCTAAACCAACCTATTTATGAAGTATGTATATCAAAAATTAATTTCTTTATATTGCTTTAATTTATAGAACATAAAATGTGAATCTTAATTTTATAATATTATATATGTGTTTACGACACAATGTCTATACTCCATGCATTTATATTTAATCGTTATTTTCTTTTTGAAATGTTTTTATGAATGAAAGAAGGTATCGACTAACCAAATCTGATAAGTAATAATATATGCATGCTAATTAATGAAAATCACGTGCTATATTTTACACATCGTGTTGTTTTCATTAAAATTTATTATTCCTCGTTAATAAAAATTAAAAATACTATACATGACATGTTTTTACTATACATATTTTATAGTTTATACTACCTACAATCTATATAAGTATATATAGGTATTATGGTTTATGGACTCTATATACTATATATAATTTGTAGAACGGATATTAAGGTTTAATTAAAATACAAATTATACACATACAAATAATATCCATTATAAATACGTAGTTATTAGTCTATTAATTTACCAATACATAATGTTTGTAATTTTACTAGGCATATTGACTATCGTAAAGTGGTTTAATTTTTATCATTATATTATATTGTTCAGAATTTTGTTCGAAACATATTTTTATAACATCTATTTAAACAAAATATGCATAAAATAAGTTTTTTTAACATCGTGAAAACATCGTCGTGAACAAAGCAAGAATATTAATACATTTTTAGCCGGTATTACATCTTGTTTATTTTTTGTTTTAGAACTCAATGAACCATACTTCATAAACATTATTTATTTTAATTAATTTTCATCTGTATTTTTATACTTTTATATTTATGAAAATGTGTAGGTACTAATACTTTTTGTTTTTTGTCTTGTTATGTATTTGTATGTATAAAATGTATTTTCTTAAATTTGTTTTCGTTAAATCTTGTAAATCGCAATTATTCTGTTTATTTTACGATGTGTTCTTTGAGAATATTGAATATTAAGTGATTGAACTGTTGACCTAATTATTATAATTAAGTAATAAATCTAAATGTTCTTTCGATATTGATCCTAAACCAGCAATGACCTGTTTTTCAAATATCTATTTGACAAGACAGATTAGTTATTTTATTCCATATCGTATATTATATTATATTATATATTCAATCATTGAACGGTTAAAGAAAAATATTTTATATTTTTTTTTTTTTTTTGTATATATGTACTAGGTATACCTACAACATTATACATTCGAATAAAGTATAATAAAAAAATTAACTATTTAGTCTTTAGATAATATGTTTTAAATGTTTAAAAACTGTCAGGCGTCTTTACACTAGATTCTAGAGAGGATCTCTAATTTTCGGTTGGAACCCTTTTCAGCTATTCTCTTATTTGTTTCTGATTTCCGTCAGTATACATAATATTAGATAGGTGCAAGTGTAAAATATAAAATCAAATCAATTTATATTTTTTATGTTTTATATATGAAATTTATACTCCTTATATCTCCATTATATCCATCTGTCTTCATATAATTCGTTGTCACTATTTTAGTTACTAAGGAAATTGTTGATCTAACAATCGATTGTTATTCAATAATCAATTGTTATCATTCCATTATTCAAAAATCACTACCGATTAATCAATTTATAATATATTTTCTTTTATAATAATGTATTAGAAATCCAAAAATCTAGCGTACTCGAACAATTTATTGTACCTAAATTGTTTATATTTTGAAACTTTATAATCCGTATAATATATAATATTCATTGGTGGTATTGATTTTTATTTTACTTTACATAACAACAATTATCACATATTTAACATTATATTATTAGATGTATAGTATTTTTTGTTGTCAAATAAACACATATTAATATAATATCTAATATATAAAATAACCTTCCTTTGGACATACAAAGTATTACACAAGATATTAACATGTTGTATATATATACAAAAAAATGTAATGTAGGTAGGTGCTATGTACATATCTACCTATTATTATTATTATTATTTAACACAGGTTAAAAATTGAAAATACATAATATTTATATATTTAACATTTGTACATTTTTATAATGCAAAAATTATAATTTAAAATACCAAATTTTCAAATCCATCTATTTTTTTTTTTTTGTTTGACATAAATATTTTTATATAATTATTACTAGTTACTAATTATTACTATTCAAAACCTATCGTCTGTAGGAATTCAACAATATTACATGCAGTTCTAAAATAGCGTAATATTAATATATTACAAAGTATAACATAAAATGAACGTGTATACAACATAACAGAAATTATATTGCAAGACAGTACAATTGTACACGTCCGGGAAGCATATTAACATACTGTACATTGCTACGCGACCGGTAGTTTCTGATTAGTCTATTCAAATTTACCGCCGTTTTATCATATATTTTTTATCAAATATCACTATACCCATAACAAAATAGATAGGTATGTCATCAACATTGTGATACGCACATTTCCGTGAAGTATCCCCACTTTTTACCGTGTATGAAGTTCACCGCCTCTCATTGGTTAAATACATCAAGCATAGATTTCCAAGCTATCACCACAGAATTGAATGAAGAGCGGAGAACCTAATATATGGGGAAAAGTGGGGATAGTGGGGTTGCGCATATCGGACTAAAATTCGTATTATTGCTGACATACCTATCTATTTTGTCACGACTATACCAATCTCAATTCATTACATTAAATTAGTTTAATAACTAATAATTTCAAGTTTTCAGTCATCAGTCTGTATTTAACATTTGTGACTTTGTGTGTCGTTTCTTTATAGTTCAATTTTCGAGAAAGTGATTGTAAATGGTAAGAAATAAAAATAGTCTTTTGGTAGGTCGTCCAGTTTTTGAACTTGTATTAGTTAGCAATCCTATTCAGAAAAAGAAAATTCATCATTATGTAGGTATGATACAAAATATTTGAATTAGTTTTAAATTAGTTTAATTTAGTGTAGTTTTATAAAACTATTTAAAATAGTTTAATAGTTTTAATTAGTTTTTTAATAAGTTAGATTTCTGCCAATAGTTGTTGCAGTGACATGAATTATTATTAAGAACCCCTAACTTAATGTGAATCAAATATTTGTATCATACCTACATAATGATGCATTTTCTTTTTCTGAATAGGATTGCTAACTAATACAAGTTCAAAAACTGGACGACCAACCAACAGACTATTTTTATTTCTTACCATTTACAATCACTTTCTCAAACATTGAACTATAAAGGAACGACACACAAAGTCACAAATGTCAAATACAGACTGATGACTGAAAACTTGAAATTATTAGTTATTAAACTAATTTAATGCAATGAATTGAGATAGGTATAGTGATATTTGATAAAAAAAAATATATGATAAAACGGCGGTAAATTTGAATAGACCAATCAGAAACTACCGGTCGCGTAGCAATGTACAGTATGTTAATATGCTCCCGGGAACGTATAAAATATATTATTTAGTGACAATGTCAATAATAATACAGCTCTAAAACGTTTTATAAACATCGCATTGTGACATTACATATTATACATAAAACACACATCGCCGAGATGTTGGGCAACATAAAATATTTAGTGGGTACTAATTAATAAGAACAGTATAAATTACAATATTTTTTATAACAAAAACCTAATATTATAATAATAATTATATCGTTAGTAAATATTAAATTCAAATAGCTGTATAAATTCACTAAAGTATATAAGAGCATATTTCCTAATATATATTTTTATTGATCATTTCGATTCTATAGTTTTTTGCATCAGATCAAAATTACACCTATAGTACCCATCTTAAAGCGTGTCATTTATGCATTTTTATTCGTTAAAACATTAAATATTTTGATTTCATAAAACATGTCGCACTTCGTAAAATTATTATAAAATTATGTTATTTATATTACAATAGTATATTTTTTTCTAAAGAATAACTTTGAGGTACAATAATAATGCCATAATGGCGATAAAAAACTTTATTCCATATAATAATATAGGTTCAAATTTTGTATTTTAAATGGCTCATTTTTAAATTTTCACAATACACAGGTGATTTTTGGTACCAAAAAATACGTTAATTAAGATTGCAAATCATTAAACAATAATAACAAAAATGGTATTGGGGCACAGGACTATTTTAAATTGCTGTTTTTAAAATATATAGAAATATTTATAAATAAATTAAGTAGATTTTTATTTTTATTGAAATTTCATAAAAATTACCTACATATAGAACGCCTTGAAAATCGGGTGTGTAACGTGGTTTTAAGAAAAAAAAATTCAAAAAATCTATTGCTGTATATGTGTGCATATACCTATATTACAGTTAAAAAAAAATTTGGCCTATGACTCTCATGAAGTTGGTTGTCTTTTTTAAATCTGTACACGTTATTTAAACTCTAAAGTATTTATATAGGCTATATATTATTATACTATACATTATAATAGTATTATAATCATTGTGGCCAATTATCTCAATACAGCTTCCGATCGTTACATTTTTTTTGATTACAAATTTTTTCGGCTATATTTTCGGCTTTCCAACATTAGGCAATGTTTACATTTATCAATATTATGTACATGAATTCGTACCGCAAATCACCACAATATACCTATACTGTTATGATTAATTTATTATACATATAATATACTACGCGATACGCCCATATACTTGTACGTTTCGACTTGAAAACGTGCTTTTCGGGTCGTCACATATTATACGCGGCGACGGATGATTACCCCGACAGAATGAATCGTCACGTGTACTACTTATATCGTCGCAAATTCATGTTTGTGACTTGCGTGCGTGTACGCTGTACAATATATTATGTATAATATATATATTTATTTATTGCTGGACAGTCCGGTTCGTATTTAGGTACGCGTGTGTTTACTTCGATTACGTGTGTGGATACATTGTAGGTATACATCCTTGTATGTTTTCAGTTCAGGAAAATAAAAAAATAAATAAATAAATGAAAAAAAGGTCCATCTTGCAAGCCATGTATTTTCGCCATGTGTGTACCTATATAATACTCGTATAAAAGTGGTAATGCAGACGAAAAACCGGTCCCGATAATCGTGTCATAAGGGCAACGTGTCACGGTGACCCGAAGCAATAATAATAATATACCTACAATTTTCGTGTTATAACGTAATAATACTAGTAATAATAATGATAACGATAATACATTTTATTATTGAAATATTATTATTTCGCGTCACGAGGAATGTCTAAATATTATGAGCGTACCCGCGCGTTCTTTTGGCGAATACGGATCGACGCGGATATGGGAATTCAGCGCCGGCAGCGCAGGGCGTATTTCAGAAGCGCCGCGCAAACATCGTTAACAGTATAATATTAATATAATAATATGTACCCTATACCTATCTACTATAATATATTATTATATTGGTACGTGCGCTCGACGTGTGTGCGGTGTGACGACGGCAAAACTCACAAAACCACAAAGAACGGTGGTAATTACCGCCGCGTGTCATATACCGCACGGACGAATTGAGAAATGTAAATTAATTTCGAAAAATAATATACAAACAGGGTCAGTGTACGTAGCCGAGAATGACTCAATAAAAAATGGGGTTACGAATCTGTCGTATTTTGGACGATTTTCCTTGGGGGGGGGGTATAAGATATTAGGAGGGATCTTACCGACCCAATTGGAGGACGAGACGACTCTACGTCAGCCCCTGTGTGTTAGTGTACAATACGAAAATTCAAATGTGCAGTACGGATTAAAAAAAAAAGTGCAATGTAGTGATAAAAACATTTTTTCGTGTATACTGCAAGTACCTATCTTTAAGTAAGAATTTTCCTTGAAATTTTCATTTTCTTAAATTTATTTAAAAAATATTTGCTCTTATTTGTATTTATTTTCATTACAAATCTAACATAATACTATAAAAGTGTTCCGTCAGTGACGGAACTAAGAAGGGAGAACTGGAGAAGGGAGTAGACGGGGTGTGATCCCCGGGGGTACAACTTTATGAGGAGTGTCGTATATATTTTGGCGGGCATAAAATATTTGAAGGTCTATTTTTATTTTAATAATACACCTAACTAAATATTATGGTACCAGTATGATTTTTGGGAAAAATTATATGAATAACCTAACCTAACCTAACCTAGTGCGTAATTTTAACATTTTCCCCGGGTGTCAAAAATCCTATTTCCACCTCATATTATCATTTAATACCTGCATTTTACTGTTTCTGGAATTCATATTGTTCATGCATCTAAAGTTAACTTTTACAAATACATTTAACTCAAAGTTAAATTTTACCTTCTTTTAAATGACTATCGGCTAATAGGAACTCTACAATAAATTAAAAAAAGCCCTGTGTCAGTTAGATTCTGAGCGAAACGAGGAATGTATTGGTGTTAAAATGATCGGATGACGTATTTTCATTTAGTTTTTTTTTATGTCTGTACCCAAAAATTCTTTAAGAAGAAGTGCTCCGATCATTACAAGTAGCACTATTTTCTGGTAGCAAATTGCATCTATTTGATACTTTAAAGATGATATTATTGAATTTTTTTAATTTTTTCTATAAAAGCGTAAGAAAAAATTATCAAAAATCATCATAAAAATCGGTAAACATGATTGCAGTAAAATTCTTCATAACTCCGAAAATATTGATGCTGGTGGCATGAAATTTTCACCACAAACGTATATACGTTATTAATACAAACAATTTTTTGAAAATATTTACTTATTTTTAGGCTACTTATTGTAATATATAAATTTGAGACATTTAATTCATAATAGTCTTAATTTTAAGTTGTAAGACCCAAAAATTTAATACAGTACTAAAATTACGTCATTCTAGCTGTAGTATGTCATTCATGTAAAAACACAAAAACAATTTAAAAATGAATAGGTACAATATTTTTAATAGCCATTTAATTTTTTTCGAAAATATACCGGAAATATAATTTAATAAGACAATTGAAAAATGAACAAAATATCAATAATGGACATAATTTAATTTAAATAATAATAATATTAACATGAATTTATAATATAAATAATAATTAGAATAATAACAGTATTAATAATAAACTAGTATAGGTACTACATAGGTATTATTTTAATAAAAACATTGCAAAATAAAAATTTTACTAAATTATATTTCCTTAAATCGTTTTATTAATAAAAATTGGAAGTTTCTATTATATTTACTACCTTTATTAAAACCCCTATTTTGCTATGTCACATGATTTTTGAAATTTTTATCGCCAGAGTCAAAAATCGTAAAACCGTAAAACATATCAAAATAGGGGTTTAAAGGTCTATAAATCTCGTGCAGGTGTAATTCATATTGAAATAAATTTAAAACCAAATGAATTAGCTACTGTAAGTACCCTTGAAAATTCCAAATTCGCAAAACTCAAAATATAAATAATAAAATAAATATTCAATTACAATCACTAACATGAGGTTACTCTCGAAGTTTATACATTTAAAAAGTAAATACCCTGTATATTATTTTGGTATGAAATATGTTCGAATTTCAAGGAAATAATAGATCTATAAATTTGAAATTTTCACTAAAAATGGATGAAGTACATTATGAAAGCAAAAAAATTTTTGAAAATTTTACCCATTTTTGGACTACTAATAGCAATTTTCAATTTTTAGTCATTTAATTCATAACAGGCTTCTCTACTTATCAGGAAAATTTAATTTTTCACATTTTTTTTCTATGTATTTTTAGATTGAAAAACTAATGGTGAAATCAGGATTCGGTGGTCGGACTTGGTTTTAAAAAGGGTTTTAAAGTTATATCAAATTTAAATTTAACTTTTTTACAATATTCGTTTAAAAGGTTTTTTTTATATTTTTCAACAATGTTATGGAGTCTAATGGGAACCAACGGTGTTTTTATGCGTGTGATCCTCGGTTCACTTCATATTTTAATCATTTTTTGCATTTTTTCAACTTTTTTTTGTTCATTATACTATATAATATTATCATATTATTAATAAAATCTACAATAATAATTGTCAAGTATATCTACTTAAGTTTCGCTTAGAATCGTTTTTTTAGAAAGAAATTATTTATGATTGCTTTCAAATTCAATACCTATCCGTCATCATTATCCTACCCAATGTGCAAAGTGCTTCCCTGCTTCTTTTTTTTAGTCTCTAATTTTGTATGTGCAGCGTCATCTTAATTAAGCAATAGCTACCTCTTTCTTCTCTGAGTAAATTAATTCTCAAAAGATGCTTTTTCTTTGATACTGAGTAGTTAATCAATACCAAATTAAAGGTCAAGACTTTATCTAAATTTTAACACGGGTGATTTTTGATAAAATATTTTTAGCCAAAGTCATAAGCCCTTAATTAATTGTAAAATTAAATGTCCTATAACTCTGTTCCTAATCATATAAAACCCTTGATAAAATTTAGACAAATTCATGATTTTTAATTAATTATATATACATATATATATAAATGATAACTTTAATTTACCATAATATTATTGAATATTTAACATATAAAGAGTTGGTTCAAGTTCCAATATTTTTAACATAAATAATCAAATTAAAACGGAGTTATGGATTCCTATTCAAAGTTTTAAAGTATTAAGGTGAGCAAAGTTCATGATATCATAATTTTGAAAATTATGTACAATGAAGTACGTAACTATGTAGTCAAATATTAATAATTAAAATGTAATTAATAAATATATATATATTTTTCAAAATATATATTTCGTAATATATATTGGTTATTTTTTATTATTTACCTTTATGCGGGTAATAATAATATCAAGACTCAAGAGGTTCAGTGCTATGATACACTCTATAATATATCCGAAATGTACCTATTATAACCACGCATGCACGCAAAAGAAAAAATCGTGTTTTCGATCAAATCGTCAAACTCAATTTATAATACATATATTAGATACTGTAAATATACTTAGATACAGTTAATTAAGTACTTGTATATTATTATGGCAATATAAAATGTAATACATTTTTCAACGCACCCTCGCAATTCATTGAATTTTATATATTTTTTTTATAGTATAGAATTATATATATATAATTATAGATATAGATATATTTATATCTAAATATTTTTATTGTATAGGTACTGAAACTATTTTTCGATTTAATACGCGTACCTATATGATTCTATAATGTAATTTATAAGTACCTACTCTTTTATGATAAATTTATCATTTTCCTCATCTCATATTCCAGTATAATATATAGTTAGTATCCTATATACTCGTATATAGATTATAATATGTCGTAAATAATCGTACCTAACTCGCAGAACAAAAATGTTCTAAATGGCTAATTTTCGAAAAAGTTTATTCGTGACTTATAATTTTTTAAATAATTGTATAGATATTTCCATCATTATTGAACAAATTATAGAAATACGTTTCTAAATAAATATATAACAATACTAGAACTTTAGAAAATTGTATTATTTTTTTATATTCTTTAAATCACAAATGTGAAATATTACAATATGTATATATATATATACAATTAGTCGGTTATACTAGATTTATAATAATGTACATAGACAATGATTAATTTTGAAAGTATATAATATAATAATATGTATATTCAATATTGTATCGGATATTCTATAGATACTCATACTTATAAATACAAATAATAAAGTATGCATTACATTAATAATAAATACATAGATACATGTATGGATAAAATAAATGACTATTATAATCACCTGACTACTAAAAAATAAATGAAAATATAAAATATACATAATTTATAATGGAATATGTAAAATATAGATATTAATATATGAAATACACTGTTATAATATAAAGTATGTGGTAAAATGCAAGTAAAATATCATTCGTCTAAAGTCGTAAAAGTTTACTTTAATTTTATAACTTTTACCTACTGTAAAAAACAACTGCTTCAGAGTAATTTAATGAGCATGGGAATAATATGCGCAATGTACACGTTTCTAAATAAATACAGAGCTAAAATTAAATTATATATTACTTACAAACAAAAATATCTAATGAAAATATTTAACATAATATATTGGTGTTTCGCCAATAGAGAGCGAACAATATTATTGATCGACCGACAATTGATATAGCTGCAGTCAATTGATGGCGCGACAATTAACCGGATGCGATAATTGATAGTATAATAATTGGTAGTGTTATAAAAATCCCAAAAAATTAAAATGCATAATTTTATTGTTTTTATAATTATAATCTGTATAAATAAAATATGATGTAATCACAGCCAGATTACTGCAGTGTATCAAATAAAATTAATTTACGGATGTGCAACACCTTTCGGTAGTGGCTTAGTAGCTTCTTTGTAAGTGCAACTTCTTTTAAGAGTGACACCTTGTAAGTGTAACTATTTTTGAGTGCAACATATTTTCTCAGAATAAAACTGCTATACTACATATATATATATATATATACCTATACAGGGCCGGATTTATAGTTCGGTGGGACCTCGAAAAAAACGTTTCAAAAAAAAAAAAAATTTAAAAAGATCATTTGTAAAATTTTTTAAAAATTTCTCAAAATTATCATCTACTTTCTAAAATGGTGGTACCCTTGGGCTATTTCCCCACTGTCTCCTAAATCCGGCCCTATATATAATATTATGTTATGTGTAACGTATTTTAAATAGGTACAATATAGCGTAGATGGTAGATATTAATATTTGTATTGTTTCTGTACATAATATTATGATTATTTCGTAAATACATATACCCGCGCATAATGTTGGTAAAAATATAATATTATTATATTATTTTCCACATATGCAGTTGGTAATCATCGTCTTGTCGCAGATACATCATTCGTCTGTCAAATACTGCTATTTTTTCAAACGACCTGAATGCTATTAAAAAAAAAATTTTCAATTGATACCTGTATAGTATATTACTGGTACCTTTATGTACTATCGCGCATAATATATATATAAGTACAATAATAGTTGCGCTAACCTGTGCGCGCGCAAACTGAAAAAAAAAATCAGGTCGCCCACCATGGTCACTGTCGCCTCATCGCTGCGTCATGGTAGACACTAGTTACTAGGTAGGTGGTATCCGAAGAGTGGTCAGCAAAAACTCGTTGATTACCAATTACCTGGTGTATTGTGTGTGCTCGGACTACACAATAATGGTAGAACACGATGCAGCTGTTTTCTTCGGATGACGCCGCCGTCTACACGGCCGTACAAGGGTCGATTATTATCATCTACGAACAAAATGGTCGATTAATGGCCGTTTGCGATTTTCACTATAAAAGTATAATAATATGCAGTGTTGTAGGTACTACTAAGTATGTACACGTCATAATAATAATATATAATATAACGGTTTATTCTGCGAATTCACAATATGTGATAATAGGTACCGAAAAACAATAGTACCTACCTATACGCGATGAACCAGAGAGCTGTTATTAAAAACAAGTTCATAATATTATATATCTATAAATATTTAGGTGTAAACGTTTATAAAATAAATTTAATTTTATACATTTTGTACATTTTAATATTTAGTATTTATTTGATTTTTTTTTATGTCTGAGTCTATATATGTAAACGGACTAATATTGGATAAATTCCTATAATATTACGTTATCTCATTAAAATAACGTTTGACGATGATATTGTTCTATGTGACGACAATATGTAAGTGTGTATAACTAAATTATCTATATTCTATAGGATAATAAGTTGTGTTTGACACTCGGACCAAAGCTGAGAAAAGTATTTGATAGTTTATCATTTATTTATAAAATGTTTTTGATTTTTCTACTTTCTAAAATCAAGACAATGCTAACACATCATTCTACAACTTTGAAACTAGGTATATCGCACGTATATTTATAGCTACATATTATAATCCAGACATAGATATTTGTCAGTTATCCGCCTATAATCTATATGCATCTCCGAAACAAAACTAATCAACCCCGCCGCCTTCACGACAGTCTGTAGTCGTCGTATTTTGCCTTCGAGGATATATTATATATATTTCGTTGGTACTGCAGATTAGATAGTAAGCGTATTCGACGGGGAAAATAAATTTTAAATAATACGTATATAAATCATTGCCTATTCGAAATAACAATTCTGAGGGTCAAAGCTCTGCTCATATCCTAAAAGTAGCCAAATTTGTATAGTTTTCCAGTAAACTATACTATAGGCAGTTTCCAAAAATCACTTTTCCAAACCTACGTATATGCTATATTATACGATATATCTACCACATGTGTTAAATTTTCAATCTATTATATAGGTATACGAAACTTTCAAAGTACTTTTACTGACACAAAAAGCTTTTACCGAAAAAAAAAAACTATGACCCTGCAGGTACTCTCAATTTCCGTAAACCACGGTTTTTTTTGTATTACATATAGAGGTCAAGGCAACATATATTAGATAATATTCGAGACAATTTTTATTCAAGCCGTAAACCCCTAGATATGCCTCCCCGAAGACGTATAATTTATGCATAAACAAAAAAAAAGTCACCTAAAAGCCAAAACGACTGCTCAATATAGCGAAGATACTGTTAGATATAGAACTCTTATATCTCCGATGTGTCCATCTGTTTGTCTGTCCTTACGATTCGTTGTCATATATACTATCATAGTTACTGGGGAGATCATCAATTTGACGATATTGACTTATTCAATATAATTGATTATTGACAATTGATTTATATAACATATTTTCTTTCAAATGTGAATTCTAACACATAGTGTGACATTTCTAACATTACGTCACATGAGAATGGAAAGGTTTTATGTCAAAATAACGAATCGTTCAGGAGAGCGTTTTAAAGTTAAAAACGGTCATTCATTTCACATAAATTACCACTTTTATATAATAATATATATCTTGATCGATAATTATTGGGCTAAAGAAATTTAAAGATTAAAAAAAGCCGGATAAAAAAAATGATAAAAAACAGTGATTTTACAAAAAAAAAAATTGATTTAGAACCTTTTCACTCTCGGGTGACGATGAGCCCTCCCTGTTCAGTGTTCGGAATGACCCTGATCGGGCGGTAGGCGGTGGTTTCCAGTAAAATATATTATAGTGTCGTCGTCAACACAAACTATATAATATTATTATATCTATTATTATTATTGTAGCTTCTTCTGCAGCGTCGTCTTGACACGATTTAATATAGGCTCGGTGTAGGTGGGTGGGTAGCCGTCGTGTAGGGAAAAAAGGCATTCCGTTCCGCTTGTTATCACAATAGTCGTAAGGTATATATTATATTATATACCTATATACAATATTAAATATATCTTATAGTTGCGTCTTCGATATTTTCCGGCACGCGTGCTGCCGTATAAAATATTATATTCTATACCTATATATATATAGAATATTATTACGTACACCCATTATTTTGGTACGTACGTATATACACTGCACTGTGAAACGATCACACGTCGCAATAGTCTTGGTCGGAGAGAGCCTATAGACTCTAGTGTCTTTGGTGGATGTCGCCTCCGTGCCCATGCGTGCACTATACCTCTGCACACCACCGCTCGCTATAAGCACGTGGCGGGCAGCCCACCGTGCGCCGCTGATATAATTTGCCGTCGCCGGCACCATCGACCATGATGATAACAATAATAAAAAGAAAAATACGATCGTCGTTGTTCGGTAGACTCGCAATTATTATCAATATATATATTGATTATATATATATACGTATATACAACAACAATGAACGTACACGGTTTTCGCGGCGATTCGACGTTGGACAATACGCGAGCGCGAGCACGCGGAAAGTGAATATAGCTAATATTATATTATACGTCATAGTGTTTTCCACACCGCCACGCGCGTTTATAATACGGTTAAACGTGCGTTGAGGGTATACCTATGTATATGTGTATATATCAAAAAATCAGAATTATATATTTTATAACGTTGCCATTTTCCAATGCTTGCAGGCTTATAGATAATGAATCCATTCATTATTAAAGGGTTTCGGAATTCGATTTTTTCCCGAAAAAAAAAAAAAAAAAATGTTTAAACCGTTGAAATTAAATATTTATTTATTTATTTATTTACATAAATTAACTACTACTAATGGAAATTACAAATTACACTGATATAGGACTCCTATAGATGGCTATAGGTATAGGTATCCTGTTCAAAAAGACATCATCGTTTTCCAGCATTGCGTTCAATTGCCCACACATATACATATATTTAAAATGACCAGTATTTTTTTTTTTGCTTTTTTGCAGTTTTTTTTTCAAGAAATTTGAAATGAACTTTTTTTATGTCCCGTTTTTAATTTTCTAAACTTGATCATTGATGCGACCATCCTAGTTTACTACACACAAAACAATAACAATTTATACAGCTTATTAAACAGTGATTGTATATAAGAACAAAAAGTTTAGAAATTTCCGAATTACCGAAAATATGATATAAATCGATTATGAGATATGAATAATAGATACAAATGAATAATATCCCTAGCCAGGACTAAAGGTAAGGGGGGTTAAGGGAGTCGTAAAGATCCCTCAAGAAATAATTGAACAAAATGAAGTCCAGTCAGTACAAAAAAAAAGTTATTATTCAGCATTTAATTGGCGTAGATCAGAAAATAGCTAATGACCTTTTTTTTTGCTTATTTACCGTTTTTGAAGGAAGTATTTCTTCGATTCATTGATGATTTCAGTCAACACAATTACTCTGACGATCCTCCACAAATATTTTGTAGCACCATTACTATCTTTAGTAACTATAATATATGGTAACGAATTGTAAGTATAGTCTGACAAACAGACAAACACAATGGGAATTTATAAGAATTCTATACTTTGTTTAGAAACCTAAAACTAAACAAGTGTAGCACTAAAATCACAAATTAAGATAGGAAATCAAAAGAAGTATTATTAGGAAGAGGAGCATTCGATGCAACGGATGATTATGACTTGCATATAGGAAGTAGAATAAAAAGAAACAAGAAAAAATGCATGATTTCTGGAGAAATAGAATGAGGCGCAGAAGTTAACATCAACGAGGTCAGCTGCGTTTATACTGTAGACAACCATCGAGAAGAGAGAAAACAAAATGAATGTTTCACCTTATGATGTCATGACAACGAACCGAAAGGTTAGGAATATTCAAAGCTCTTAGTAAAAATGCTCAATTTTGAAAACAAAGATAGCGTGGAAAAAAATGTATTCTGAACCCGCTCAAGCGTTTGTGCTTAGTTAGGTAAAAATGCCAAAATATTACACTGTATTTTAGTATGGAATGAACTAAAGCAAAATAAAGAGTACAGAGATAGACTATACTAATGGTAATATTTATATTGTGGTCAAAGTTCAAGAAAAAAGTAAGATAGAATCCCAGGTCCAAGGAAAATATGTCTAGGAAAAGTATCGTGGAACGAATGGGAGATGGGAGCGTGTCGTCTAGAATAAGTCATAATATATGGTCATAATATTAATAATATTCATCTGATCTATGTCGGGGATAGGTATTTGAGTCACTATAGTCTGAGATAATATACGTATTATTATATATATATATATATTATAATGTTGTCTGAAGACCTAGCTGAATAGGTAGGTACATCTTGTTTTCACTGCTACTGTCTGCTAGAACAATAAGTCTCATTTTTTATGTCTAAACAATTGTGATTATAAATGTAAACATTTAAAAACAGTAGATTTTTATAAGTCTAAAGTCCATACAATTTTGAATTTTCAAACGAAAATCTAATCCTATATTTTTATAAAAAAATCACCATAAATATGTTATACCTTTTATACGTTCAGTCAAATTCAAAATTGTACTCTCGTTGGTATTTTTTTATGATTTACATATTATATTTTATTATTACCTATTTGATTTTATTTTACCAAATTATTAGTCATATCACTCAATATTTATTGTAATTAAAATATATTGTTTTGGAACAAAAAATATTTTATATTTAAACAAATCAAATGTTTTTTATTGATTAAATTACATTTTTTAGAATACTAGAGTTGGATTACATCAGTGTAAATAGAACATTTTTACTCGTAACTCGGAAATCTTAACTATATAATATACACTCATTTTGGATTAATTGGCTATTAATGTATAATATATAATCCTAATTCACATTAAATATATAGCTTTTAATTTTCCAATTTATATTAATTATCGGTAATTTTTGGTAGTTATAAATATTATATCTCATCTTTTAATTATAGTCGGTAACTATGACTAGTTTATTTATTATTTTATAATTTACAACAACTTTTCGTGATATTTCCTTTATAAAAGATAGTTTTACGTTACGTTTTTTAAAACTATAGAGAATCAAAACATGACCCCCATAAAATACCAACTAGAACGTCAAATTTTCTGTAAAAAACGTATATACTAAAAAAACTCTTACTTTACTTCTTCTACCCGAAAAAGTGTACAACTGCATACATAAAAAAATAAAATACATTGTAAAACCAATACATTCATTGCTATTATCTCAGAATCTAAAATATGTTATAAATAAATAGAATATGCTATGGAATTTTACAAATTTTTTTTACTGTTTGTTTATTATTATATTTTATACTTAGGTATGTATTTTATTGTAAAAATTATTTATTTATATCTATGCGACCAACTAGTTCATCAAATTTTTATTTATTTATTTTTAAGTAGGTATACTTTAATAACAGTAAAAATTAATTTTGCTAAATAAATTATACAGTCATACAGGTATTTATTTTATATTTTATTATTTAAAAAGAAAAATAATAGATTTATAAGAAATATTGTTATAACATTTTCTTAAAGACGCAATACAGAGAAATATATAGACTATATTAATTTTATGCTAAATACTATAGTTTTAGAATTAAACTTGTAAAACTATAAAACTACTCTCTTTGGCCTTTTTCAACTCTTTTGCGGCATATGAGCAACACAAATTACTTCCTAATATGACATTGAAAAAAATTAGAGGATGGTCTTATATCAATTCACCATCTAAACTATACTATCCCAATATATTTTTCATGTACCTATATATTTATGTGTGAAGTAATAATTAAGTATGATAAATTGTTAATTTTCTAATAACTAACTTTTTTTTCATTTTTAACTTATAGGTAGGTAAATGAATTTCGTTTCACATAAACTATTGTTATTTAAACTTAACAAAAATATTTTAATTAACGTGCATATATGTACTTAAGTGTATAAGAGAGTTAACATTTATTTATAAAAAAATACCTTAATAAATAAATAAAAATGTTTTTTATATTATTTTATTCACGAAGGGCATTTTTATTTATTTAGCCGACTATAATTAAAATGTAGCCAGGCCACCACAGATCGATTACCGCTGCAGTGTGTTCTATGATAATATAATATACTGTTGTGTACCTACCTTAAGTACTTAACAGTCAAAAATATTTAATCTATCTTTTAATGTTTATTAACTGAAAGTAATTATGCCTAATCAGGATATTACATTATTTTTTTAGGCGAGGAAAGCGATCGCGGTCTGAAATCATGAAAAAGTTTGATAATTTTCGGTAATATTCAAACATAATTTCGACATCAGATATCAATATTAATCGCATTGCATTTACATTACAACACCATTTCGGTTAATATTAATGTATATTTTTCAAATTATCTCGCAATTTAGGTTTTTCTTTTAACATCCATCTAAGAAAATACATTACTACATGTCCGGTAAAGTTTTTTTGGTCTTAAACGGTTGTTGTATGTCTACCAATATTATATTATCGTAATATATTGAAGTCACGTCCTTGTTTATAGTTTGTACCACCTACCCGAACCGTGGTTATGTTCTCAGAGACTTTGTAATAATTGTTCGGGTGAAAATATGATTTAAACCGATACCCAGTCTCGCCCATACACGCCCCAAAACCTACGGCCATAATTACAACATTCAACATTTTGATTTTGAAACCCATTATGGACTATTAATACCGACCGTTGGTTTTTTTTTTTTGTATTTTTATATTATATCACTAAGTCGAAAATATTTAAACATTTTTAATTTACACGATGAAATCTACAAAAGAATGTAGTTTATTTCGATACTCGAGTAGATTGAGCATTTCGAATTTATTAACTTTCTCTGGAGAAATAAGAACGTTCTAATATACTAAGATTTTGAATCTAGAAAACAATTTATGATTTTCCTGGTTTTTGACTGGTACACCGTACACCTACAATATACAGTATACCTATACTTAGGTGTATCATAAAATATATACTGCGGGCATCTTCTTTCAAATGCAGGTTACAATATGTCGGATAAAATATACAAAATCAGTTCTGGATAATAAACTAAATAAGTTATAATGTGCCCATAACGTATCCTTCCATTTTTAATGTTGGGAATTTCGAATACGGTTTTGTATAACGGTAAATGCTATACTTTCTTTTCGGCGGCTATTATTTATTATGAAATAAAAATTATATTACATTTAAACATGATTTATTTTTAATGGACATAAAATACGTAATATCAATGAAAATCGCTATAGTTGTAGGAAGAATTCAAAACAAAACCAGTTAACTGTTTACAGGTATACTATATTAACTAGGTATATATACTTGTTATGCAGTATATAAATATAATAAAATTAATCATATATATATATATATATATTATTACTAATTTGTAGAATGTCCAAAATAATTAATTCGAAACTATACCTACACAAATTATATAATTTTTTAGTATTACTATAATTACTATATATATATTGTAATATAATATTATAGATACGTCAATAATGATCATTTTATTCAATATACAAATTTTGATGTCGTATATAGGTACTCGTGTATTAATTATTTATACGAAGATAAAAGTTGCAAACGTAATTTAAATCAAAATATAAATTATAATATTATGTACCTCGTAATTCATTTTAATTGATATACCAGCAACCGCGAATCATTCCAACGAATAAATATAGATATCGTAATTCGTAACGTTTAAAATGAAAATTATAAGTCAAACATTATAATTTGCGGATTATTTACCGTTATAAAATTATTTTTATGAGTTATAGTACTCGTATATTATATCATGTTTATTAGTGAGTCGTCGACATACTATAAAGTATATAATATGCATATTTTGACGTAGGTATCTATATATATTTATACTGCAAAATGTTTGGAAATGAATCGTAAGCGGAAATATACCAGTCAACTTAAAACATTATAATTATTATTAATTTTCACTGATTTTTATTTTATATTTTTATTTTTTTATTGGATTGATAAACCCGTAGACCATATAATAGGTAAAAAATATACTCTTCAGTATGCCTATAACTAATAATAACTGACCGCATAAAATCGATTTTATTCAGTAGGTACATCTATAATAATAATTATTTTGATAGGTAATCATAATATTTTATTGGTGATGTATGTCAATATAAAGAAAACTGGTCTGTCATACATTGTTGGAAATGGCGAAAGATCCAACAAATTAGATTTTAAAAAGTTAATAGTTTTAAAAACAAAAGGCTGCGTGGGAGCAAGCAGTAATAAGAAAAATATTCACTCTTATATAAAATCACATTTTATATAATATTCTAAACCGAATAATTTTTGATTGATGTATATATTTTTTAAGCATATTTGTAAAAAAATTTTAGGATACTAAGATATATGCACTACAAATTTTAAATTTTTAACTTAAAAAATAATTGGAAAATCCCAAAAAATCCATAAAAAAATTATGAACAGTTTGGATTCCTTAAGAATATAGAAAAACGGTTTCAATATTTTACAATATTTCTGATTATTTCCCGATTTATTAGACAATATTTTCACTGAATATCATTGTTATATTTTATGTACAACATACGTGATACCTACAATTTATATACATATTATATTATTATACACATTTTTATTAGCTGTAAAATTTCAAGAATTACAATTTAATATTATTATTATTGTTAATATTTAATAGATACAATTTTACATTATAGGTTAATAGGTATAATAATTATATAATATGTTATATTGAACAAATTAAAAATCAAAAATTTCAGTAACAACGAATTGTATTATTAAATTAAAGTTTAAATTACAAAAATAAATTATTTTTTTATGAACAATTATAATATTAATTTTCTCGTTACGGATCTCTAAAATTTGATAAAAGATATTATACTCATATTTATAAACTTTATAAGATACATTTTAGATATATTATAGTGAAATATATGTATTATTTTAAATCTTGAAATCAGTCTCTCTGCCTTCGCCTATTTTGTACGTCATGGTTGGGAAAATTACTTTTAATTCTATATAAATTACAGATTTTTTTTTTTATTCGTCTATACGTGATATTAGGTTTTTAGACGACAGCTTATGTAGCGCCCGTTTTTAATTATATCTAATATAGTCACTATAATTTATCGCACGTAAGTATATAATTGTCGTCGTAGCGACAACGAAACGTACCCAGACTTCTAAATTATTTGTCTCGGACGCTCGCTAATCTATAATCTGTCCTTGTCAATTATTTAGGTACTACGATTGACTTTCAAAATAAATCAATTAACTGTACTGGTTAACGGACATATAGGTATGTGTATCGTGTAAAATATATTATATATAGGTAATATTATATTGTAATATTCATCGAAAGTCACAGTCACTACCATCTCGAACACACAATTATTATTATTATGGACTATAGACAACCCAAAATATAATATGTAAAATGTCTGCAAAACGCGTAATAAATTGGTATTCTATATAGGTAATATATATAATATATGTAATATATATGTAATAGGTATATAATAGGTATATACACAAATAATGGATTCAAACGGTTTTCAAAATGGAAATTACCCGCGCATTTCTTTATAAATTATTATTTAATATGACCGTTTAATATCCACCGAATATCCATAATATTCAATTCTCTTTTTCGTAAAATTTTTTGCAAATAGGGTCAATATATTTTTAAATACCACTGTAAAATATGACAGTGAATTTTTGTAATGTATTCAAATATTATTTCTTGGTATGAGAGAAGAATTCTTTTTTTTTTTGTAGAAACTAGGAAATTAACGGAAAAAAAAACAAAATCGTTCTTCTTTATAACAAGTTCATCATATTTACTTTAAAATAATTACGACGATCGAAACAGCAGGAACCATGTCGAATTTCAAAGATATTATTATACTTTTAGTATAGTTGACACTGATAATATTCAATAATATAAATATCATTGAAAATATTATAGAACTTCAATGGATTTTTATACTCAATGAGCTGACTCGATCCCGGCTGGTTCCTTAAATCGAATCCGGTGCATCCGTGGCCGACATTGCTGACAGGGTAGGTAGGAAAGAGAGCTTAGGGGGTTGTGGCGACCCCTCACTCAAGAAATAAATTGAACAAAATCAAGTCCAGTCCACAAAAAAAAAAGTTGATGACTTTTTTTTTACGGTGTTGAAAAATTATTTTGGAATTTAGTCAGCAAACTATAAATTATTCAGTACCTGTAAATTCATACCAGTAAAAATTATGACCTTCATAAACTTTTTTTACGTATTTACTGTTTTGAAGAAAGTATTTCGATGGTTTATTGATGATTTTTGTACTTATTAACTTGTTTTGGAAAAATAAATCGTCAAAATTACTTTAACTAATGTTTATCGAACTGAAAAAAATAACGTTTTTCGTTTTGTTTTCAGGAATGAAAAACTTTGGGAAATCATCTTTGTGGACCGTGTTGTTACTGTTGATGTGGTTCGAGATC
Source organism: Pemphigus obesinymphae (assembly GCA_025469235.1). Classification (NCBI taxonomy): domain Eukaryota; kingdom Metazoa; phylum Arthropoda; class Insecta; order Hemiptera; family Aphididae; genus Pemphigus; species Pemphigus obesinymphae. The sequence continues at coordinate 58,365 of JAIPRL010001273.1, forward strand.
AATGTTACCGCGGATGAAGAAAAAATCAATTCGAATAGCAATATACCACATTCCCGGAAGAAACGTTTGCTGTGGATCACCACGGACGGCCGACTGGCATTGCCGCCGGGAACCAGGCTTACCATAACGCCTTCGCTGTCCCTTCCGTTTGTCAGGTACCCACCCGACGGGTTCCTGTCCAACATGTCCATCAGCTTACCCTTCACAAGTAAGTGTAGCTATTTTTATCTTCTTACATTGAAAATCGTGATACTCATATTTTTTAATTTTAATTTTTTTATTATTATAGTTTTTAGTTTAGTTTATAGTATTTCCAATAATTTTCTCACCTTTGGTCAACCCTCTTATTCAAGAAGTACAAATATTTAAGTCCATGTTATAGGGAAGTTTCTAAACTTCCTCTGTACCAAACCTATATTAATAATATTGTACACTATTATTACGTATTAGTTATTCAAAAATAAAGATTCTGAATATAGATTTAAATTCATCGTGAAATTGTTCATTATTTCTTTATTTAACAATTTTTTTTTTTTTTTAGTTCTCCATAAATTGAATATGATTTGTTTTAAATTTAATTTTTAAGGATTTTAGACTAAGGATATAATAAAATGAAAAAAAAAATGAAGGGGCCAGTTATTATTAGGGGTCTCTGTTTTATGAGAGAGGAAAGGTCAATTCATCCCAAATTAGATACTTTCATTTACTACTTTTTAACTATAATATTATTCAAGTAATAAGTTTAATTTGGTCCATCATTCTATATTGGTCCTTATCATAATTTTTAATTTGAAAGCATAAATCACTGCAATCGAAAAACGATTCTTTTAAGTTTTTAATTAAATTAAATTAAGTTTGGTATAATATTATTTTCCAATTTATAAAAATGATGTATTATTTTTGGTAGTATTTCTTTAGGCTTGAAAAAACTGCTAGGAAAATCAAAAAATAAACTCTTTAATGTACCAACCAGAAAGAATTTAATATCAGAACATTCTTTACCTGAAAATTCCTATTGATTCCTTATACTGGAAATCATGCACACCTATATATAATAAAAACCCATTATTGTAAAATCGCAATACGCTTATAATCTACAATTTAAAAAAAAACACCCCATGTGGCCCCTATGGCCGTCTCTCTAGCTACACCCTCACCACTGATATAAAGGTACTTTACGAAGATTTTAAATCTGTTTACGCTCCAGTTCCCTAAAATTACTTATTTAGAAAATTGTTTTTTATCATCAAAGTTCATTTTAAAATGGACTGTACAATAATTGTACACATAAATCAAAAAAAAAATTATTCGAGTTTTAAAAGTTAATGTATAAAAATTCAAACAAAAATATAAGGTATATAATATATTATATATACTATTCAACCTTTTTAAAATAAAACTTAAATATTTTCATAGATACTGTAAAATAAAAATACTTTAAAATTAATAATTTTATTATTATTTTAAGATAGTTTCTGTAACCATCTAATAATCTAATAATCTAATAACTCTGAACATCCTGCAGGAGTAAGTACTGCGTATGAAAATATAGATGAAAATGTATTTAATTTTACTATATATACTACTTACTTACTACACTAAATATTATATCCAAACGACCAAATATAATATCTTGACCATATATGATCCACTCAAATGACGGCATGACGCAGTAGACTTATACATTATGACACGATAATTTCAATGTATTCTGCGAAAGAGTTGAATGCAACTATAATTAAATGCTTAATATAATAATATACTTAACAATAATATTATAATATTTGTTTTATTATACATTTGTAGTTTTTCTCTTTATAATGAACACATTACGCACACGAACAAAATGGTTTGGTCATGTTTGCTGTAGGTACACAATGTCCAATTAGAAACAAAATAATTCATCATGTGTAATAAATACTAATTTACACTTTTAAAAATACACGCGAACAACAAAATATTATTTTTCTTGTGATTTTTTCCAATCAGAAACTATTTTATTTTTCTAATACCAATAAATTCATCTTATCCCGTTGTTTTTACTCATTCATTATTTCTAATATGTACCTATACCAATTTAGCAAACACAATAACAACATTTTTTGATAAATGAAATTTATATTAAATTTGGAATGCCGGATACTAAAAAAAAGTAACTGAATTTAATGCAATTTACATGGGATATAATTTGATTAAAAGTACAGTAGGTACATAGCAAATTATATAATGTTATATGCATGTAGTAAATCTGTACCTATATACTGTAAACAGTCTTGCAAAGAATACTTTTATTTTTTATTCGGAATACGTATTCGAATAAATGTATGAAAAAGTATTCGAATACTTTTGGAATATATATTTTTGTTACTAATTTTGGTCAATTTTGGAATGATTTGCCGGTTTGGTAATTAATGTTTGATGATTAAATATTTTAGAATATATGATATGATAAAATACGATATGATTATTATATCATATTTTACTATATTTATATATATATACATGTATATGTATGTATGTATGTATGTATGTATGTACCTATAACCTATGTATGTTAATTCCACCATAACTGGAACATCTGGAGCAATTTCAACCCAACTTGATACAGATATGAGTATATAGTAGGATGGGAAAGGGTGGGGTGTAAAAAAATCAAAAATGACCTAGCCATATACATGGACAATTTTACGGGAAATGGGTAATTAGCGATATAAATGTAATAATTAATTAAACAGTAAAACTGTTTAAAAAATTAGCCATATTGATATATACTCGTAAATATTGTAATATGGTTTATTATACTATATTGTTTTATATAAGTTTGGAGTAGATGTACACTGTACATATTAGGCATATTCCAAATTATAGCCGCACAGGTGAACATGCCGCAGACAACATGTTAAAAAATTTTTGTCATAAAAATTAAAAGCTATTCCTAGTTCAGAAAAAAGTATTTTTTAGAGAATAAAAAATACAAAAAATGTATTTAAAATAATATTCAAATACTTTACAAGACTGACTGTAAATTAAATACGATTTATTATATTAATAAATAAATTTTATATTTTTTTATATTATTAAATAAATTTAATACATTTTTTATAATAAATGTATAATTTCAAATAAATAAAAGAGTACAAAGAATCAAATGCTCTAACTTGGAATAATAATCCTGAAATCATGATAAAAAAAAAATATATATTAGAGTTATAAGGATAATATTATAATAATATATTTATAAGGCTACTACAATTTAAACTAGTTGTTACTTATAATTTTGTTTTCAATACTCTAGGCACATTTTATTTTTATATATTACTTTTTATAATATATATTAATTTTACTTATACAGGTATATATTGTTATTATTTATAAAATATATTTATTTTTATTTTTATAGTTTAAATTCATTAATTTTTTAATTTCTTAATTTTAAATATATCTAAAATCATGATCGTCTTACTTCATCATATAATTAATTATTTCTTGAACGGTATAAGATCTACGGTGATAACTTATGAATTCCAATATTTCTTTATCGTCATTATCATATAATAAATCGTGTTGAATGTTCATTATTTTTTATTTTATAAGATTTTTGTTGTAACTTACAAATTTCAAAATATATATTTTATGTTAGGTACGTAATCACAATATAATCATTTAATGATGGGGTACTGGTGTAGTATAATTATCAATATTTTGGTTAAAAGTTTAACAAGTAGAAATAGTACTAGATAGGTTAACCAACAGTTTATGAACAGCTCGCCGTATCGTGTCATTTTGTATCATATTTCGTGAGGTATGGTATGGTTCACAGCTTACCGTGTCGTGTTACCTATCATTGACACCAATGTATAAACCATTATCACAGAACATTGTCGGAGCTATCGGTTTTCTTTATTCCCGGGTTTCTTTTCTTATTTTTCATACCCTTTTAAATATGTTAAATTATTGTAAACATTACATCATTACGTTTTGTTTTGTGTGTTTACTGTTAGGTTAATTTTTTAAAATATAAGCATTGATAACATCGGTAATTAGTAAACAATGTTGAGCATACGTCATGACCAGAATGTAACCAGACAGCCTGCAAAAGTTTAAATATTTCAACTATGCGGTAGTCGCGGTATCGTTTTAATCGACAGGGTCTCAATTTATAATCGCATTTGAATAAGGCAATCAATAGCATTTCATCTGACACGATACGACACACTGAACTACGAATTCATCTATAAACTGAAAATCATACTAGATACTGTCAGTTTAACTAAACTCCCAGTTAAAAGTCATTAACTAGCAGTTAAATGTGACTGAAAATCCGGGCCTTAAGCGTCCCACACACAATACGATGTATCGTACAATGAGTCGTACGATAATCGTAGGCGAAAATCGTATCAACTTGTAGTGTGTAATTTTTGACACACACGAATACAACTTATGAAACTACAAGTTGTACAACTAGTCGTTTATAACTATAATAGCAATTATACTCTTATCACTAACTACTAATGTAGTACCCTCTAGTGTAATTTTGAAAATTTTTTTTTTTTCACGTTTAAAACCATTATAACACATTTAAATACAGATATTATATTATTATATATACAATTATATATACAGATATACAGGGGCGTAACTAGCTAAAAAGTTGCTCCAGTCGGTCAAATTGTATTGTCTGTCGGCTATCGGTGAAAGGTAAAAATAAGTTGTTAACCTTTTTTTTTGGATTTTTTTATAATTTATAAAATTTTAATAAAATGTATAAAATGGATTATAAAATGAACTTTGTAGTCGGCCAAATTAATATACTGCCCCTCCCTCCCTCCAAAAAAAAAATAACATCTATAATATTAAATAATATATATTATATTATTTCATATTATTATGGCACCTATGCCAAAAAAAAATCAAAGCTAGTATTGAAGTAGCTACATTTTGCATTATTATTGGATTTGGGAAAAAAGAAGCCTAGAAAAATTGGGTACTAAAACGTAATAGGTACATATTCACACATGAAGTATAGTTATAGTTCACAAATTACGTGACAATAAGCCACACACGTTTCTATCGGCCGTCTATCAAACCCCGTCGCACGATAGATTTTATGCATGCTCAAACTCGATCTCGTCGTACAACATGTAGTACTACAAGCCCAGTGCCCACACACGTTACGATAATCGTTTAGCAAATCGTATCAAACCAAATTATATATTGTGTCGTACGATGAATCGTATTGTGTGTGTAACGCTTTATATAGTTCCCATAGCTATGTAATTTTAATTTTTAAATAGTACAATAGGTAATTGAATAGGTACCTATAATAAATAGAGTGTGCATATAACGAGATTTATAATTTACCAATATTGTCCTTTTTCAATAATATACTAAACCGTAAACATGACAATAAGTTCATAAAAAAAATTTTTTATCGTAGGTATTTAACTTTTTAAAAATATGGTAAGTATGGGGTGGAAGCACTTTGCTTGTTAAATATGATACTAATAGTTGATGTATTAAATTTGAATGCCATGATAAATCATGCTAGTGATGATTGGTCAAATCAACTGATAAATTATTGGTTTCTATAAAATTATTTTGAAGGGAACTCGATAACTGTAAAAAAAAAAGTAAACTTCAACATTTTACAACGTCAATTTATCTTATTTCAATAATATGTACTATATCACCACAACAACAACACCACGGTATTAGATTATAATATATTATACTATGCTGTATAGTAACCATGACCACTTTGTTTGATAATTTCCTATTCATAAAAATTTCTCATCATAAAAGTACCTATCTCTCCATTACACTTTTGTTACACATTTAAAAAATCAAAAAACGACTATCGGAAAGTACCATCAAGAACAGATTTTTTTATTAAAAATCTCCTGATTTCACTCTAAAATTCCTACTCAACTTCTTCTTCTTCTCCTTTGCCTTCTCTCCCAACTATTTGGGGTCGGCCACCCTTGTCCTACACTTCCACTTAACTCTATCTCCCGCATCTTCTTCACTTACTCCACAAACTCCTACTCAACTACTACTCGAAAAGTTATTTCTAGAATGGGTGAATAAAAATAAACATCATAGTAAAATAAATAGATTCTTCGCTCCACACAAAATCTAAAATGGTATATTTTAATTTTACTTCTTAGCATTATATTAAAAGTTAGTAGCTTAATAATTATATACAATATACATGTAACATAATTTAGTATAATTATATTATACTTAATATAAACATGTTCCTATTTTGAATACAATATTATAAATGAAAATTTAATTTTATGAAAAAGTGCTTTTGTGCATATATATTTAATATTTAATTTATTTACCTTTTCAGACAAAATACATAAGAATCTAGTAGTAGTTTGCGTTAAAAAATGGTTTTAGTTTTATGGTATCTCGGTTTATTATCGTCTTCTAAAATTATGGCAATTAGACGGGTGTACTCGAACGACCTAGATTATTATTTTGGTCGATTCAAACACCTACGTACATTACAGGACTTAATAAAATTGTTGTACCTCTACATATTATTTACAGGCCAATTTTATTAATTCTATCACAGGACGGCTACCCATTTCTATACATGTAATAAATCAACAGTCATTGAGTAATTATACGTCCAAAAGATTTGCAAAAATCCCAAATTGGAATAATCGTACTGTACAATGACATTTACGAGCCATAAAACACGCTTTTATATTGCCAGTCATAGAGTCATCAAGTACCTACTCGTTGTATAATATAATATTGAAAATTCCTTACTAATGTGAAAACCTGAATTTAATATAGTTTTTAAAACATATCAAATATTCACGTATTTTATTTATTAATTTTTATTTTTTTTTTTACTTTAGTTGATTTTGATGCTTTGGGGCTGACCGATAATCAGAATCCATTTGGCGCCTTCCCGCCGATATTAGCCAGGAGCATGGGTCGACAGATGGGCTCGGTTCTCACCGACTACGTGGCTCAACTTATTGATGGCCGAAGATCGACCAGATCCGTGCCAACCTTACCTAAACCAATACACTCGTACTTCCAAGGAGGTGAAAGGTAAATCATCATACATGCCTGACCTTTAAATGCAATATTATAATTTATAAATTACCACAATAATACGAAACTTAAATAGATTCTAATTGCAATTTATTTTCAAAATCGACTTTATATATATATGTACCATTGTACCATCTTATTTGCATTTTTAAAACACATATTTATAACTAAAAACGAGATTTATATGTCTGTCGTTTACTTAAAAAGTATATCAAATCAACAAAAACTGTTTGTTTTATTTAAACTCATCAGTGAAATAGAAGACTTTAAATTAATGTTAGAAATTTTAACACACGGCCACGTAATTTCTTATCAGTTGTCATAATTTACTTTAAATTAAGACTTGGGTCAGTTCATCCCCAAAACATCATTACGCACAACTTATAAATTATAAATTCAAGAAACTTATATAATTTAATAGTTAGGTAAATATTGAATTTTTTAACTTGTCAATAAATACAATTCTGAAAATCAAAATACGTGAATATTTAAGGAATATTTATATACTCAACTTTATAAACCATATAAAGGTATTATTATAAATTTACTTATTATGTTAAATTAATAATTATCTGCAAATTTGAATTTTATCGATCGTCCTAAATCCAAATTATATTATTTTGAAACCCAAATTAGATACTAAAGTTTTACACAAGTTTAGGAGATTATATTAACATTGGGGTCAGCGTAAGCGGTATTGAAATAAACTTAAGGGCATGAAATGATTTCATTATTCAATATAGAATTATTTAACAAACTTCTATAAGCAATAAATTATATTATATATACTTGAAAGTTGAAACTTTTAAACGGGTTAATCAAAATGAATACAGTTAACGTTTCAATAACTTGTGAAATATTTTCGTTCGAGATGTTAAAGAATTTAAAATATTTCATTAGCATATATTAATAATTTATTTTTGACTATATTATTCGTAAACAATAAATCATGTTATTTTCTCATTTTTAAATCTTTGTAATAAAAATATTAAACTTTATACTTTAGTAACTCCATTAACATCAGTAGGTATATTATATTTTTACCTACTTAGTTTCTTCAAACATAAATCATAGAATTAACATTAATAAAGAAATCGTGATTCCTACCTACATATTAAAAAATAATCTCTATTACTTCATTATGCATATAATATAGTTTTATTAACTGAAAATTATTTTAACTACAACAGAACTTTATTTGTATTAACTACAAATAAATAACAAATTACATTTTTAACCAAATACATCTCGTCGCCATGCCTATAAAATTGCGTAACTGTTCAGTATTCATATTTATTAAGTGTAAAGCTCAAAAAATTTTCTATTTATTTTCAAATATGTAGAAAAAGTACAAAATTAAAATATCGTTAATAAAATATTACGTTACTAATATTATAATATAGGTACCTACTGCAGGTTTTCGTACGTAATGACAGATTTCTTACGGTTTACAATGTAGTTTATATGTCTATAAACTACATATTACCTATATAATACTATATGGTGACATACATTCTATACATTTAAAATAATATAAAAATGTTTTTATTAAATAATTCAAAAGTATTTAAATAATATTAATTTAAAACCAATATTATTATTATTATTATTTCGATAAATTAAAATATATCGATTATAAAATATGAGTACTCGCTGGCTTAAAACTAAAGAATTCTATAGTGGAATTTTTAAATTTTTCAGGAAAAAATGTTTAAAATTAAATTTTGCTGAAAATTTGGCTCTAAGTAGTCTTTTTTCGATACTTAATTTTTTTTCAAGAGTTATATTTGTTTAAAAAATTAAAAAAAGTTAGTTTTTTAATAACTTATAAAACGTGTTTAAATGCACATATTACGAAATGGCTACTTAGGGTGCTATAGATAATACAGTTCTTAAAATTAATAATTTTTTTTTTTTTGTTTCGTCTTTGTACGATGTTTTTAAGTTATTATAAATGAGAAATACAAAAGTAATATTTTCAACAAAATTTTATAAATTCATAAAAAAACATCCACAATAAAAATAAAAATAAAACGACATAATATAATATAACCGATTATTATTATTCGTTTATAAAATGCAGGTAAACGATTTTTAATTTTTAGATTTTAATTTTTCTTAAAAATCGCCTATATTATAGAACCCCTTAAAATATGCAGCGCTATATATAAACGTGTTTCTCGATAGTGTTTGTTGATAATATGATATCCATTAAATAATTTGGTATCCTTATGTAATTACTATTTCTTGCAGATGATCATAACTTCTGACGGGTTTTATAGTGCACAGAAAACATGATACAATTTAATTTACGTGTATACTCGTATAATAAAATGTCACTTCCGATCTGTTGATGTATAGTACATCGTAGGTATATCTACATTGTAACATTGATTATAAAATACTATACCTATCTGAATGTTTCTCACGATCGTTGTATGTTTTACTTGACCGACATTACGCACATACAACACAAATACATATAATGTATGTAGGGGCACCTATCTGTATAATGGATTAGTGCATTAATATTCTGACCCGAAGTCGCATCGCGCAACCTTGGTCCAAGTTCACGGTGTAGGCTATTCCCGCGGAGACAGGTTTTGGCAGCGGACACAATGAGAATGCACCTATTATGGAATTAAAATAAAAAAATAAAATAAAATAACCAAGTCCCGTTTACCGTTTGCCGGCGGAATGGAAATTTACGGAGTCTGCCACACGCGTATAATATGATTGTGAGAGAAGGCGTTCGATAAAAATCGGAATTACCGGGCCGAACCTATATTTTAATAATATATAACGAGTATATAATGTATATAATATGTGCGTATATATATATACGAGCTTGCTCGGGCGATTCGTGTTAAAAAAAACAATCATTATAATATTAATAGTATCGTGGCGTAATAGTCATACCGACATAGCTAATAATAATCTATTAAATATTAATAATAATAAAAAAATTAAAAAAACACGTCGAGTGTGGTATTTTCTCGATAATGCCGCGTTTAGTTGTTCATATACAAACGCGTCATAATATAGGATTAGCGTGAGCATGGACGTAGATATATAATAGTATAGATACGGTTGTAATTGAATCGCGTCTAATTTAAATAATAACATAGGTACGTATTATTTCCGGTAAGATATTATATTATGTCCAAATATTTATATAAGTACTGACGTTAATACGACGCCATCGTGTTTTCGCAGAGCTCTACTGTACACCGTGGTCGAAGATCTGTTGACTAACTTCGGGATGGACGGGAAAGCGTGCCTACTCCGGACCATATGTGAAGTTCACGGGCACAAGGCCATTCACAAATTCGGTTTCATCGGCGAGTTTCTACAGTTATTCCTAACGTAAGTATTTCCGATATTATATTCTAAATGAAAATTGCATTATTATTTTATTTCCGACGTGTATACTCGTACAGTATATAATATACACATCACGAACATAACATATACTATACTTATATCGGAACCACTGCAGACACGCATATAAGCCCTTCTCGAATTTTTTACGAACTAAACATATTATTTAGTTTTTAATATGTATATAACCGATTTAAGGACACACCCCTAAAATAGAGAAAGTACGAGATATACGAGTATATTATACCTGACACATTACTTCAGTAAATTCCCCGGATTGGACATTTTAAGAACCACGAATTTTTAAAGAATGGTGCTTGAATGATTTTCTTAAAAATATATCCCTAAAATAGGTTATACAATAAATTATGTAAAATCATAAAATAACACAATATAGGTACCGTATAGCCTATATATACTTATTTTTTATTGTAGATATATTGTAATATGTTTTTATACTATCCTGAAATAATTACAATATGTCAAATAATTTAACACATTATTTATATTATAGTCACTACTGGGGCCAGTAAATACATTATATTAAAAAAAGTTCGGCATTATCTACTTCTATAATACAATACGTAAAATTATGTCTTAATTCATAAACAAAACTAAAGTTTCTCTAGTGCGAATACAATATTTTCTTTCATTCACTTTTAATTTAAGTATCAATAATCAAAATGAATTAGGATGCATTAGGATAATTTATTAATATTTAATAATTGCTACATGTAAAATGTTGAATAACGAATTTTTAAATCACGTAAAACACGCACCCATCTAATATGTATATATTTATAGAGTAAATAAATACTAATATGTATATATTTATATCCCCAAAAAAATAATAAAAGTACTTTTAAGTTTAATGAAATTTGTATAATGTATAATAATGTGAATTATTTTGTAAAAAAACAAACATACTGTATACCTAATATATTATGTTTTGATAATAATTGTAAATTTTTTAAATACAAGCTGTATTATATTATTATTATTATTATTATTATTATATTATTATTATTATTATTATTATTATTATTATTATTATTATTATTATTATTATTATTATTATTATTATTATTATTATTATTATTATAATAAAATATTTAAAAAAATAATTAAATAAGTATTGATAATGGGTCAAATGACCATCGAGTAAGAGTAAGAGGGTCTAGTGTCCAAGGGGAGAGTCAAAATTTATCGACTTGTATAACACCTTTATCGATCTCTCACTCGTACCGTCTAGTATTTTCATCTTCTATAGTCATTATCCCCAACTACCAATGATGGATAACAACAATAGTTATCTTAAAAGATAATAGGTTTATGGTGTTTCGTCACAATAGGTTTACAGTAACTTTAACAGTCAGTTAGTTATAATGCGTCCAGTTAATCTGCGCCCTTGGTGACCGTTACGTTTTTAAATTTTTAGGGGATAGGGGTTATTAAAATTGCGGAAACACAGGTGTGTTGTCAACATACTTTTTTGAGGTTATCTCTATAAAATACTCCCTTAAAATACTGATTATCCAATACTATCTATGACAATATAAAAGCCGCACATTGTAGATATATCACACATTGTTTAATTAATATTTTTGAACCCCTGATCTGGTCAGACGTGTGACGTCACCCGAGGGTGCAGATAAATTGGACGGGTTATAAAATAAATCGCTTATTTAAATTTAAATGTTTCTAAATTATTTTTTTCAAAATCCCATATTAGTATCAATCTTGAGACTTAATTAAAAATGAGATTTATAAATTATAGTACCTACATTAATTAATAAAATATATAAATAATGAAAACACTCTACCTACTGAAAAATGTCAACACTCTTTTTTTATAAGTAATCGAAATGCTTATATTATAGCAATATATTTAAAACATTAATCGCCAAATCTACCTGCTAATGTGTTTAAGAAAAAATGACTTTCCGTCAAAATATGAAAAATGGCACTAGCTATTTAACGAAGTTGGGTCATCGAATAAAACGTAAGCCAGCATCTATTTTTTTTTTTTTTTTTTAATTGTTTTTTTGCAATTTTAATAGCAAAATCATGTGCCAAACCGGAAATATTGTCCGTGCATATATGGCTACGGTTTGAACAAACTACTTTATCATAAACGTTGCATACATATAATATATGAACAAAACTAATGGAAGTGTGTCAAATTGTGTTATAATATTGAAAAAAAAAATTCAGAAAATTTTAAATCGTCAAATAATACCTTGTCAAATGTATATAACCAATAATCCATATTTCTCTTAAAATATTGTTTAAAAGGCCTAATTTTACATGTATATGATATACGAGTACTTATACGTAATATAGTTTTTAGTATTATATATTTCATTATTTGTGTATATTCAATAAATAAAAAAATAAATATTAAAAATATAATATAAAATGTACCGTTTTCTATAAATTCAAAAGAAGATTTTATTTTGAAATATTTCCAATGCATATATAATATACATTATAATATCTATATATGTATCTCCACGGGGCGCCGATATTGAGATTCTAGTTGTCGCTGACCTAAAAAATCAACACCATTAAAAACATCCCAACATTATACAGATATATTGAAAATTCAGATGGTAAAAACGTAAGAGGTCTATAGATCTTTTTTGAACGATTAGAAATGACCTAGTGTTATTTGGTAGTATTTTTTTTTTTTTGACACATATATATTCGTATTATTATTTAAGTTTTACAGATCAGTAGTTAACATATTATTATAATATAAGAGTAATATATTTTAAAAAATTAACATTTTTACTAATAGCCGCCTGTCGCGGAAGGCAATATATATTATTGTATCTGTTGCTGTCAAGATAAAAAGAAGACGTGTTTTTTTAATTTATAACTATCCCTATAAATAGTTGTTAGTAAAATATTATGTAGGTACCTATAAAAACGTCCAATTATAATATAGATAAATGTCTGGTAATTATAACTATATAACATAATCGATTGGGTCTGTATCCAATATGTTCTGAATCAAAGTTTTATAAAATACTTTTTTCTAGCTACAGCTAGTGCTACACTAATAAAATAATTTCTGATTTTCTTTTACATATATTAATAAGCCCACAATCTTAAAATTAAATAATAAAGGTTCATAGAATATAAATAAATATAGATGATATTACTTGACGTATTAAATTATCTCGATTTTTTTAATCCGAGTTTCCCATGTTTTTTCTGATTGTTTTTTCTACCTTTTGATATTTTATTAATTTATTTTCTTTTTAAATTTTAATAAACTGTATAATAACAATTTTAAACTCCCAGTCTATACAATATTGATTGTTGGTAAAACCTCATTATTATTTTAATTTATATTTACATATATGGATATAAATATTTTTTATGATTTCTGCGTGGCTTAAAATATACTTTAAAATAAGAATTAGATATTATATAAAAAAAATAACAATATTGTGATGTATAATATTGTAAAATTATAAACGAATTTATTTATTTATTTATTTCTTACTGAATAACGTACGTTTAGCACAACTATTGAAATATGCAGTATCTCTACCTACTTATTATGTATTTATTATACGGTCTCTTTCACACAGCATACTATCTGTTTTTCTAAACTTATATCAAAACAATTTGATCGGCTAAAAAAACTGACAATATTCAAATATTATGTTATATTATTTCAAACCAGTAAATACCTATATTAACACTCACTATCCGTTTTTCAAACGGATTACACAAAACTGCAGGTAATACTGTTGGGTACAACGTTTGTTCATTGAGAGAACGTTATTTCAAACATAAAAAATAGATATATACTAGATATAATGTAATATTACTTTTTTCTATATTTGTATTTTGTATTTTTTTCTTCCAAAGAATAAATTATTTTATTTTATTCAAAAGAAAATTTATTTTCTATTGTTCTATCTCACTGTCCACGAAAGGCTATGGTATTTTAAATTTTGTGTACATTTCATCTGGTTAAACTGATACTATTTCTTCATTGTATATCTTTACGAGCTATATAATATTATAATATGTAGATAATCAATAATTTCATCAAAAGGTAAATACATAAATTATAATATAAAATGCAATGTCTCATTTCATTTGATACCAAATTTGTTGTTATATACTTGAAAAGTTGAGAAAATTATACTTAAAATTTAAAAACAAAAATCAATGTAAGAATTTCTTTTGCTGATTTTTGCTTTTTTAGGAGCTGGGGTAACCCCGGTTGGATCAAACTACCCCACAGATACTTCCTTGAAGTCGTGATCATATATTCATTTTATTAGTTACAAAATTGGGTACCGCACATAAACATAGAAACGGTTTACGGTTTTACGATTGACGACCCCCTTCCCGCTATCCGTCCGGCCATCACAAAAGAGATTACAGTGACTGCGCGTTATCTTTAATTTTAATTCCGCATTTTTTTTTTTTTTTTTTTTTTGTGTAGGTACTTTCGTTCAGATAAATCGCAAAACATATGATTCTTTTAGAACAAATTGCTGGGTGACGTTCACCTATAGATCCTCGGTCAACTAGATATACTTGCGTTCAAGGTCACAGAAACGTGAATCACGAGAACAAAGGATTTTGTCGATCGTGTCGTACCCCTGATAATATACAACACCTATATATAATCGATAATATTATATCGATGACCGATCGACGGGTGCGAATTTTATCGAGGCGATTTCAATTAGAATTTCAACATTACCTATATTATTACTATTATTATTATATCTATAGATAATGGGGGTAATAATAATAATAACCGCGATTGTATAGGCACGGTAATCAACGGGCATCTCGCGATTTCGACGGAATGCGTACCATTTCAATCGTCTTTCGACCCGGTCAAGCTCTACATTCACCACAAACTAACCTAACCTATCCAACAATGGTCCGAGTCATTTCCTCGCATTCGATTGCGATTGTTTTACAGGACACAATCAGATGGTCAGATGGTATATCATTGCAATGAATCACGTTCATATACACTTCGAGTTTCTATATTACGTTGCGTATATACCTATATAAATACTAAATACGCCGATCGATGTAGTTCAACTATGCGAACGTAATGCGCGTTAAACTGTTTTAAACGGAAATTAATATTATTATTTCGGGGAGGGTACAATATATATTATAGGTATATATATATATATATATATATATATATATATATGAGTAATTGGAAAGATCGATTTGGAAGTATCCGTTGCAGTTTATAATATTATATAGGTAACAGAAAGCATTATTGATAAACGCTATAAACCACTAAACCAGACCAAAGATCTATGCATTATAGTAATATCATTGATTTTATAGTAAACAGATTGGCCATGCTGTATAATATATTGTGGTGACGAACTACAATAATAAATTGTCCCAAGCTTAGAGAATAGAGTGAAAGGGTTGTTTTTAAATTTTTAAAAAAAAGTTTTTAAAATTAAATCTGAATTATTTTTATAACATATAGAACTTTTGTCTTTTCTTATTCTTAGAAGATCCTTATTCTTAAAAATCTCGACTTCAACTTAAAACGTGTCTTTTAAAAATATCGATTTCGAAAAAAAATTACATTTGTATAAGACTATTTATTATAATCTAGCATTAACTACGATATTCATAATCTTTACTCGAGTTTGTGTGCTTGCACAATATCGATTTTGTTGTAACGCTATGGAGTAAACCGAATTATATCTAATACCTAATAGAAATAAATTAAATTTAAAAAAAAAAAACATGTTATTTGGGTCATTCATATATGTATATAAAATATAGTGTCATTATGCAGACATTATATATTAAAAATTATGTCAACAATAACAATATATTATATCGATGCTCAATAAAAATAATTATAAACTATAGTAATTATTATTTTTGCAGTGCTAGTAGATCGACGTACGCTGATTTGTTGAAGGACTACGTGACCGCCGAAACCGTCGGCAAACACAGTAAAGAATGTTACCCGTATTTTAAGGAATGTCCGAAGTCGTTATTCACATACAACCATAATTATTCGTAAGTATACTACATACGATTATTTAATCATATTATGTGTAAAATAAGCATAATGATATATTATCGTGTTATCTTTCTAAATGTATATGAAAATTCCATAAATATTCAAAATATAGGTACCTAATATACAGCCCCTAAAATATTCTGATTTTCGTACTACACATTTAATGCATTTTAAATTCTGAGCGTTTTTTGATGTTTTTATTTCTGTAAGCAAATTTTCAACCTGTAGAAGAAGCCGAGGAGGAGCTTTGACGCTTGTATGATATCGATAGGTAATCGGCTCTAGATGGTACCTACTCTATATACATAGCATTTTTCCATTTTTCCAGTAATTTCCTTAGGAAAGAAGAAAAACATCCTTCTATATATGGTGTATGTAGTCTGTATACTGCACTGTATACATACATACGTATACCTACAAACTACCTTCTGTACGATGTACAACATACATACACATTACACATACTTATAGTGTATTCACTGTATTGTGTATAGGTACAATACATACATACATACATACATACATACATACATACATACATACAAAAAGAAGTATAACCACCACCAGTATCCTACCCAACGTGCAAAGCACGTTTGAATATTTGTTTTCTTTGAATGACTTTTTTTTATTTTTTTCATCAACAAAAATGTAGAATTGGCTAATTTTATTAACACACAGCCATCAAAAAATATGGGCCTGATATAAAATATAGGATATGAAATATAATACATTAGTCAGTCAGTTAGAATCCTCAGTAAGCATTGCCCTATACGAGCACTCCTCTTCAATAATTTATAGATCTATATCTAAAAGAGATGATAATATAGAAAAATATCCGAAAAACTGCACGGTTTCTGTCTCGTTCGTCAATCAGTATATGTATTGACACGTCACGTTTGATGGGACCTATAACTATTGAATGGTGAAATTAAAAAAATACACTAATTTCACACATTAGCGGCATTTCTATGAAAATCATTACACACGCATGATGATGGTGTAAGTGTATACCGCGGGAGAAAGTAACAGGTAGACGATAATAATATGTGACAAATTTTTATAGGAATGTATACCAATTATTATACATATATTATATTAAAATAGGAACGAGAACGAATTTGTCGATGAATACTAAACAGTGCTTAATTTGTAAAATTTTCTACTGAAAACTACCAAAACCCGATTTTCTAATCAATGAGATGAGACTATTACACATGTTTATGTTATACATTTTTAACCAGATAAGTAAATATTGGTTACGAATACCTTAAATTAACGTACCTAATCATCAGTCTCTTTCGTTGATATTTTCTAATTTAAAAATTTAATATAACTGTAGTATCAGTGGTGTAGCCACTGTTCACCTCCGTTTTTTTTACATACGTTTCAACATAATAAATCTATTATATGTATTGTAATTTTTATTTTTTATTTTTTGGATAATATACACCACTGAATCTGGTCCATGAATGATCCAATAATGAGCATTGAGCAATAAACTTAACAAAAAATGTAAAAACTTGTAGTTTAATTTATACTTGAACCCCCCTCCCCCCACCATTGCATAATGATTGCTAAGCCACTGAGTAGTATAGGTATAGTTCTATATACGATCATATAAAAATAGCAGGGTCTTATAATAAAACGAAGAAACTCATTTTTATTTTATAGTGATTTTTTTTTTTTACATATTTTAAAAGCTTTTCCAAAAGGTTAGACTTTATTTAATTACACGGAGCGATAACAACAAAAACAAAATAACGAAACTGTTTTAATTAATCGATATTCATTTTATTTTTCAGTACCTACAGTGGAATAATTTCGTTTGAATTCTATACATGTATTTATTAGATATTATGTGTGTGTAGTATGTACTGTATATATATTTTGAATGAATATAAATTGGGTGTATTATACGATGAATATTGAATGGCATTTACAATCGCGTTAATTATAATATATTTTTTTGTTTCTATATGAATAAAAATAAATAAAGTTACGGAATAAAGTTTCATGCATAATTCAAAAACGTTTGTAAATACAAAAAAATACTATATAAAAATATTAGAACTGTTTTTTGATTTACATATTAATCGAAACAGTAGACTTTGGGCTAAATTACCCATATTTTCAATATATTATTTAATTGTATAACACGATATACTATTTATGAAGTGTATATTTTTATAGTTTAGAAAAAATATAAAATGACGGTTTCGAATTCACCTATTTAGTATATGGACATATGCTGTAGATAATGTAAACTTTCTGCACTTAAACCCAATGGCGTGTTTAGAGGGGGCCAAAGGGTAGCATATTTTATTTAAATATTGTAATATGTACCACATTTTTTGAGGGGGATCGAATGATCTTTTTTTATACTCAACGGCTTTATTTGAAACTAAAATTATTTACGTATGGGGCAGAAAAATTTAATTTAGATACCTAGAGGCATTTAATTTCTAAATACACCATTGCTTAAACCTCCCTGATATTATAATTTTATAACCAAATTTAATGTCGAATAATTTTAGCGTAAACTTTATTTAAATAGATACTTTTAATAAAACAATTTTAATCACGTTTTTAATAAAAAAAATTAAAAATATTAAATTTGTTTTTCATAAATAATATTATATAAACGCATAATATACGTTGCATATATGCGTACCACAATAATATTATATTATATTTATTTTAATGACGTACAGTTGTTTAAAACTTTAAACAACCGTATTTTTCTACACATAATAATTATAATAACCCGTGGATTCTCGTTTATTATACAGTTAACGTTATTTTAAGTTAACCTATGGTTTATACACATAATGTGAAAAAAAACATTATTGGTACCTACTGCGAACTGCGATATCTCTACTTAATATTTATGTAAAAAAAAATATATATATGTACATACACCATTGTAGGTATGATACTGTCATATATTACGACTTTCTTGTATAGATAAAATAATGACTAGGTATACAACTTCATTTCAACTAAACCACTGAACGGTTGTTTTTCCCTGAAGAAATTAACATAATGTATCTTTCAAAATGACTTCACCGACAATCGACATTATTACCCATTGATATATTTTTTTTTTAGAAGAGTTATGACTTAAGAATATTTCAATAGGTATCTGATTTTTATCAAACCACTGCAGCAGCGGTATTGTCTCAATATCGCACACACTCGAAAAGAGAACAATATACATAATCTTAATATATTATAAAATATAGTGAAATCGAACGATCGTTCCAAACCACTTTTAATATTTTCAGTATAGTAGTATATCCTATACAGTGTTAGGGATTTTCAAAAACGTTTAGGCGACAAAATCGAAAAAGTAAAATTAGCTGTACAGGATAAATATATTATATACCTAATATGCAAATCAAATGCATATGATGGAACTATAATATTCTCGATAAAGTTAATTCTTATATAGCCCTCTTGAAATTTACGAATTTTATTGTTAAATTTTGACGTTGACTGAAAAAAAAACAATAATTATAATTGTTTAGTCTTATCAATATAGGTAATCATTTACGTGAAATTTTATAATATTTAGTATTTACGCATACATCCTTAATTCCTACCTGCAAGTATTCGTTTACATATACGAATATATAAATATAATATATATAGATACCTGATGCTTATTTTACTCTTATGACATATTACATATTAATAATAATCGTAGTGGCGCAACTGTACCACAGTGGCCAAAACGGTACATACAACATACGTACATAAGTACCTATATTTAAAATATTTTTAAAAATCAGTTTTGCATTTTTGCCAACTATTAAAGAAAAATAAACTGTTGGAAATATATTGTACAAAATTATTGTGTAATATAATATATTATATTATTATAACTATTGTGTAATAAAATTAATTATTAGAGGATGCTACACCCACATTTGCTGTCTCCATCTGACCGACTGAAAATAGAGGAAATTTACGTTCAGCATTCTTATCACAACTTTGTCATTTCTAATATTACCTAGAGTAAATTTACCTATTACCAAATTTATAGACGAGATCATTATCTATCATTATCTATATCTTCTTCTTCTCCTTCGCCTTCTCTCCCAACTATTAGGGTACTACCAGTATAGGATTACTACCAGTTTAACCACTATATATAGTATCTCCAATGTATAATTTTACCATGCAAAAAATGGAGTACATCATATTATCAAACTGTTATCACTGTATAAACACGATTGATTTGTATAAGTACTGTGTATAGGTACTTATTTCGGACGCACCTATATAAACCGGGCACTCGATTGCTTCGCTCCCCGAACAGTTAAATTCGAAAAATAACGCATGAAATAACTGAATTTAATCACATCATTCTCCGAAATCCAGTACAACCAAGATTTATTTTTTCTAAATGGAAAAACTGGTTTTAGTAAAACTTGAACATTGGAAACAAAATACGTTGAACGGAA
The DNA here is from genome assembly GCA_025469235.1 of Pemphigus obesinymphae. Taxonomy (NCBI): domain Eukaryota; kingdom Metazoa; phylum Arthropoda; class Insecta; order Hemiptera; family Aphididae; genus Pemphigus; species Pemphigus obesinymphae. The sequence continues at coordinate 79,341 of JAIPRL010001273.1, forward strand.
ATAATGATTTTTGGAAAGAGTGATGCTTTGAGAAAAAAAATAAAAACAATGATATAATAATAATGACGTCGTGGATAACACCGTATAACACCGATAAGTGTTGTACATTTTCAAGTTTTAAACGATGTCCGTTAATAATGTAAATCATATTATATAACACGTGATTTGAAAGAGTGCTACGATTGATTTTTGCAGTATAGGTTTTATTAACCTCCCCTCCACAATTGTGTCGCATTACGTAACCTTTGCAACGGTTTTTTTTTTTTTTTTATTATCATTAAATGTCGTATGGTTGTAGGAAAAACGATTTGTCGCCAGAAGACGAAGAGGAATCGGTGTCGGCGGACGACGACGGCGACGGCGACGGCGACAACGTCGAAAACGTCGACCGGATGAACGGCGGCGGCGAAGAAAACGGCGGCGTCAACGAAATCGACAACGACCGGAGGAAGTCGGCGGCGAGCGGCGGATCAAAAGTGACGGTGAATCCGACACCGTTGGCCATGTGACCCGATTTAACGGGTAAATTACTGTCCGGTCGCGCGTAATGATCGTTCAAATTGTCTCTCGATACGAATTTCGTTTAGATATAAGTGGCGTGGACATCCTCGTACCTACCAAGAAAATCTTTTTTTTTTTCTTTTTGTTAATATTAATTTCATTTTATTTTTTTTTCTTCCCGGTAGTCCCCTCGTCCTCCCTGTGTCCCCCATCACTCCCCCCGCTCACGCATTATTCCGTTGGCATAATATATATATATATATATATATATATATATGTACCGTGTCCGTGCGTAACCAACGACGAACCGATCTTCGCAGGAAAATAAATAACGTGATAAGTCGTATTTTGAGATTTGGTTTTTATCACAGTTGTTATCAACTATATAGTTTATCGTTACACTTATTTTATATTTACTTTTTATTTTAATTGTATTCACACAGTATAAGATCATTTCTGATTGAAACAATTTATCAATTAACAATCTAAATTGGCAATAAAAGTAAATATATCGTACGCAAGTTTTAATTAGATTGCCTAATGAAATACCTATATTAATTATTAGATTTTATTAATGCTTGGAATAAATGCTTTCATTAATGAAAAACATATTTCAACTTTTTCCACTATTTAATTTTTTTGTTTTTGTTCCTGAATGTTGAATGATGAATTTAAAATGAAAGATCCAAACGGAACTTTATAATGAATAATACTTCATTAGCACAGAACTGTTTTAAAGTTAAATGTATTGGTTATTAATTCTATACTATGTTTTGCTATAAAATGATTTTTGTAACTTTTGAATAATCTAAAATCTTCCTCACAACTTTCAAATGTACATAATATAATATGCTTATAATTTGTAATTTTTTTATATATTACCATGGTAATGCACACTATGTTACTGATAGGCTGACTAACTAAAAATAAATTTCTATAAATCTTCTAGGTATTTGATTTTAATCTTTTCTATTTTATTTTTCAAATTAATATTTTTTCCCAAGCATAATTCTAGATAACAGGATGCACAAAATTTATAAACCTAATTGATAATAATTGTGATATATAATATGTTATTTCTTTTCCTGCGAAAATCGGTTCGTCACCAACGCGACTACCGACCGATCGACCCGGACCTATACGGACCGATCGACCGACCAGCTGCAGATGGTTGACGATACCGACCGAAATATTGCGTAGGCGTTTTTAACGTTTTTGTTATTATATTTTATGAATTATAATACATTAGGGGTTTACCTCCGCAATCGATTCCATATAGCACAATAACGTGTTGTCCGTGTTCACTACTATAGTAGGTATGTGCTAATTTGCAAACGATCGACCCTTATTTCAGAAAATGTCAGGTTCGAATAAAAATAAAAAATAAAATTGTTTTCAATACTCAACTCGCTCTCTTGTGAGTACCTATATATTACCATCACGTTTAAAAAAATCAACGTTGATTTCCATTCGTCGTAATATAATAATATTACCACAGTTGATTGTGCACGTTCCGCTCAAATTTTCTATAAAAATAATAAATTTCAACAATATACGATTACCATTCGAACGGCTATTTTTAAATTAATATTATGTTGTTTGTATGCTAAAGACAGTTTGGACAGTTTTTTTAAAACAATTTAATATTATTGAAAATTTTCCATTTGTACAATTAATAAAACAAAAAAAAAACGTATTAAATTGAACTTCAAGTTTTCAGAAATAATTGCTCGTCGTGCCAATTTTAGATACAGTATTTATACGTGCGTCTTACACGTCAACTTAACTAAACGCGTGAGTGGACTCGGGTAAAATAAAAAATAAAACAAAATAGCTTTAAAATATTTTTGAAAATATTACGATTAAAATTCGTTTAAATATTCAAAATCCTGAGTCCACACTTCCGACGGTCGTTTTCGATAAATTCGGGGACTTTGGCAACGAAATACATTAACGATGCCCCGGCATGCAATATTATATATTTATTTATTTAAATCATTATTATTATTATTATTATTATTATTATTATTATTATTATTATTATTAATATTATTATTATTATTATAGATTATATAATTTATTGAAATTGTTTTTCATCGAAACGTAACAAAAAGAGGACTGTATCAAAATATGTTATTTTTCTCTTTTTGTTTCGTTTCGGATCATAACATATACTGATATATACTTTATATTATATATAATATATATATCTAAATATACGCAAATAGAAACAAATGTACAATTTTAATTTTAGAATAATAGAGAGTTGTAGTAATATCAATTTAAGTAGTATAGTATATTATAATAGTAAAGTAGGTAATAGAATAGTGTTTACTAAAAAGTAGAACTAACGCGTACGTACGTACACGAAATTATTCTCAAATTTAGCTTAGGTTGTGCCATCGTCATTTTAGTTTCATATCATAATCTACCTATAAATTATTGTAATCATATATTTATTTATTTATTTTTCAAACGTCTTAATATATATATACCTAAATCATATTATTACCTAAATACATATTATATCATATTATAACCCAATCATTGTAGATATTATATTATACGTAGACTAAATATTATATTATTATACATTATACATATTATAATTTATATTATATTGTGCTGTTATTTATACATATACATATAATATTACTTGTATGATGTTTTGATAATCATGTGATGATATATATATAATAATAATAAATGTCTCGGTCTGATATAGATTTAGTTAATGCGACATTAAAATATTTGTCAATTATTGTATTTATTTACCCAAAAAATAAATGTTAAATAATGACAATATGGACCTATACATTATATTATGTGACCTACAAAAGCGTATACAGTGAATTACGTCGTATTATTAGTATAAGGTTTATGACGACCCAATAAATTATTACCTACCGAAAGACTTGTGTTCGATATATATTATAATTTTTATAAATGTTTATATATTTTGTATATATTATTTACATATAATTATAAAAAAATTAGGACCCCGTGGCCATCAAATTAAGCATGGCATGACTACGGGGTGGTATATCAATACACGGTCGCTGAGCATGACAAATTTTACAACAAATTTCCTCTCCCGGCCTCGGATTTGAACCACTTTTCGTATCTCCGAAACATCGAACTTGCACGATAATCCACTCGGCCATGATTTCATATGGCGACACCCAATCGGATTCGGTTATTTAACTACAGAATTAAATAATTCTGTCAGTTAACCACACGTATCTATTTTGATTTCGATCGTATATTTTCCAAGTAAATCTATAGCCCACTTTTTATAGCTAAAAACTAAATTCTTAGTTTCTTAGTTATTTTACCTGCATATCTATTTAATACTTTTTTTAATTGGTTTTTTAGAATATTCAGCCTTTTATAATTTTGCTTATATATTTGAATAGTAAAATGTTTTTTTTATAAGTAGTCTAGCCTCCTCCACACTCCCTATAATATCTTTGCAACTTACAACTTTTAAAAGTTCCTATACTGTCCCTTCCATGTGAGTATAACGACGGGTTAAATACGTTCGCGGCAATAGTATTACGTGAAAATCTATCTGGCCTTAAGCCAAATATAACATGTTGAACAAGAATGTCTTCTAAAAAATAAATACAACAATATATAGATATTATTATTTAAATATTTAACTATATAAGTAGATAGATAAGAACTACTTATTATACAACTTGCTCTGAACTTCCCACTAAAATCCAGGTTATTCGAATAAGGTTATTTTAGTGGAGATTAAATGGAACAATAAAATTATTAATAATTGTTAAACAACAATTTAGTTTAATTATTAATTGTAATTAATAATGGTTATTGTAGAATTTCATTTGAATTCCAAAGGATTTCTAACGGAAGTTTCTTAACGGGAAATAAATGTGATGATTCCAAAGAAGTTAATAAGTTAATAGTTCTATGTTATGAGTTGCCATAAAATTCCTACAGAAATTCCTTTGCGGGAATTGAACAGGAAAGTTCAAGGGGAAGTCCCGTTCTTCGAGGGTATAAAGCTATCTAATAAATAAGGGATCTGTATTGACTTATAAATCATATTTAATATCGTTCGATCATTTGTATATATTTTTAATTTTTCGGCTTCAAATATGTCTATATACATATATATGTTGGGACTCAGTAGAGGTAATCATAAATAATTTCCTCTGATTTCCTCTGCACCATTTACTAATCAATTTTATGTCCGATAATCGAATCGGAAAATAGCGTACTTTTACAATTATTTATTATATTATATATAAGTATGTCTAATGATTCCTCAAAACTACAAATTATTGTAATAAAATATTATCGTTATAAAAAAAATCCTCGTATAATTCGAAGTTTAAACGTATATATAGAAATTAATAAATTATACTCCCTCAGATTTTTCCATTTTTCCTTTTTTTTTTTAGTTAAGAAAGTTCAGAACTTTATGTATTTAATTTTTGAAATTTTTGAAATAACATAAGCTATATTATAAAAATAAGTCAGTTGACCCTTTTTTGGAAAGCTTCTATTATAATAAACAGACGTCCTTAAATGTTGCTTTTAAAATGTAAATTTAAAACAATTTGATATACAATACTGATTTGCGCTAATATAAACGAGTGAAGCAAAGCGATTGCTTAACACTGGAATACTGTCCAGAAAAAATTATGTCCTGACTTTTGTCACATATTATCTTAATTATCCTTTTGGTTTCTGTATATATACTCAGAGCCCGTCGTTACATATTTTCCGCCCTAAAGCGAAAATTTGAATGCCGCCTTTAAAAACATAGTAAATAAGCAAAAAAACAAAAACAAAAAAAGTTCGTTAATTTTTATATTTTTTATTTTTGCCGCCCTAAAACGACGCATGACTTGCTTCGTACCATAGCGACGGGCCTGTATATACTATATACATATAGGTAGGCTTATTTGTAATCGAAAGCGGCAATCGTCATTTGCGCGGCTGTAATCTGTACAGGAACATCATCACAGGACAACCGGTCTGTAACTGTAATGATGGTCGGTAGTAGTCCGTATAAAGTAAATTAATTTAATCGAAAACAAGTTTGATAGTTCTATACCGTATTATATTATCTTTATTTCCAAGACGATATCGTGCCATCGTGGTATATAGTGTTTTCGTTGGATTTGGAATATCTCATTATACGAAATACAAACAGAATATATATGTACACACACCCAACAGACTCACTGGTCAAAGTATTATTTTACATATTATAATAGGTACCTATACCTATATACGAAAGGTATCCAATTCAAATTCATTGATTATACTGCACTATACTTGCGTTTCGACCGAGTTTTCTTTTTACATTTTACCGTATTTCCCTCAAGTACGATAAACAATTTACACTTTGCAGATACCTATATTATATATTATAATTTATAATATTATGGTACTCTCGTTGTACGATAGTACTTATATATAATGTGCCAAATTGTTGTTGTCATTGTCGTTTATCAATTACCTTTTTTTTTAAATAATTATAAAATATTTAAACCCTTTTTTTCGTAAAAAAATAAGAGTTATCTTTAAAGATAAAAAAGTATAATTGTTGATTATATATTTATCAATATACAATCAATAGTATAATATATTGTATTCTGCCGTGGGCGTACATTTAGAATATAAATATACGCCTATAAGAATAAAACCTTCGAAAATTAGCTGTAAAACATGATTTAGTATTGTGTGGATTGTGAAGAATAGCGAATGGCAATATATTATATATAGACGTGCGCTAATATATAATTGTAAACTTATATATATATATATATATATATATATTAGTTGTGCACCTTTATTATCTTTATTATATGCAGGCTTCATAGTGCCATCTGCAGCCGTACCTTAAGATTTAAGAAAAAATTGTATTTATAAAAAATTTAAATGAGCTTTTATAATATAAAAATTAGAAATTATTATTCGTGATACTATCATTATGTATCACAGTTGTCGTTTCGTACAAGCAACTTATCTTTTGTTTCCTTATCGGAGAATATTCATGTTTTGTTCACAAATAAATAAAACAACAACGGTGACGGTTGTATGAAACAATAGCGAAAAGAACAATAATATATTTTGTGGTTTTGTCTCATCGTTGTCGTGGTGATTTCTTATCAAATGATATCATCTAAAACCCTCCAAAATGTGGAATAGTTTATGATTATCAATAAAAACTTTAATTTTTTAACGTTTTTTTTTTCGTCATGTTCACAGTTCAAGACCATGAATTAAGATCTAGGAACAAGTCTAATTTACCACCCCAGTCACGAATTTCAAATTTTTTTTTTTTTTCTAATCAATAGTATTTTAATTACTGATTCCAAATTTTTAAAAATAAAATTACGAAAACGAATAGTTAAAAAGTTATAGCAATTTTAAATAGTATTTGTACTATCAAAATCGACATATTCTACGTTGCAATTTCGTATAAAAATGTAATTTTTTAACAAATTTGCGAAAGCTATTTTTTACGTTTTAAAGTAACGAATCAAAATTGAGGTAGATATTTTAGAAAAAAAAAGATAAGAAAAATGTATAAAAATATATGAAAATATAAACATTTTATAAAAATTAACATGCCAACTTTAAGCAAATTTAATCCACTTCCAGCAATTAAATTATGGCTTAATAAAAAAGTCGTCATAATAAAACACACTTAGAAGCCACTAAACAAAGATGGTTTCGAGGTATATTTCCTGATGCTGAAAAAGATGAAGGTGATGATCATAAAGTAAAATTCCCATCAAAATCCAGTTTTAATTTTTCATAATATGTCGATAATATAAGATAATAAAGTTTATAAATATAGTAAATGTTTATTTTTTTAAATATTTTTTGGACGTTGAGGTAGGACACATTTAGTATGAGGTAAGTAAGCATATATTATAAGAAAATAAATTGTAAATACACCATTTCCTCCACAATCATTAGAAATTAAATTCAAATTTCAAAATGTGCACAACGAAAAATCAGAAAAAATAGCCACTGTAGGCTGGTATACATAATCATAGCCATTGATTATAGTACAATATTCATTTTTTTTATATATATATATTTTGTATATATTTATTTTTGAATATCCATTAACATAGTTTTCCTCTTTAATTTGGTATCAATATATCAATGATTGCTATTCTAAGAGCCAAATTCACTAAATTACGCATAACTATAATAAGGCATCGATGTACACGACTAATCATAAATTACTTTTAATATTCTTAAAAATTCTTAAATATAACTCTTATATTGCGAGTACCTATATAATATCTATATATAATCTCCGTTAAGATTAATTTTTCGAGGAATCCTGAATAATCAAAAATGTTTGCCTTCAACATTCTAACTTGATCGATTGGCAATTTTTTTTCGTCTTGTCATATAGCATATATGTATATGAAAACTTTTTAAAATATGTTATCTTATAATCAAAATTCAAATATAACTGAATATTCTGAAATAATGTGTGCACGAGTAAATATTTATAATGAAATATTATCCAATAACAAATTACAACTATATAGGTGATGTAAAATTTGAACATAATTAATTTGGTAAGTATAATAAATCATATAAGTAAGTATTATAAACAATTTTAACATAATATTAAAATAAATAAAAATTAAAAATTATTGTAAGATATTTAAATATTTTATAATATAACATATAGGTACAATAATATCGTGTTGTCCGTTTGTTACGGAAAAATTTTCATATTTTTCGGTCAAACTATACTATTTGCTGTATGATTATTCGGGTTGGATATATAGTTTGGAGGCCTTAGGGCCAGAGTTCGGCGGGGATCCTAAAAACACCAAAACCGTTTCAAAACGAAGAAAATAATAAAAAAGAGTCTAGTTAAAACGAAGAAACGTTTAAAAAACAATAAAATAAGCAAAAATTAAAGGTCTTGTAAAAAGTTTCCAAAATTTCTCATTCATTAGATTATCCTCTATATTTTATTTATATTAACTATATATTTATATTTATAATGTTCACAGTATGATAAAATATTAATATGATGGCAGAGGTTACAGATATAATGTCATTTCTCATATATACTTTCGGAAAAATGAAATTAAAGTTCTTTAATTATATATAGTGAAATTCTAAAATTAATTTAAAATACAGTTTCATCTACAATTCTAGGTTCGAAAGAAAATACTAATACCATTTCGGGACAAAATTGAAAAAAAAATTTAGAATTTCAATATCGATAATGAATTTTAAGTTGACTTTCAATAAAGTTGAAAAAATTACATATTATAAATGACAGATTTATACACGTAGAAAAAAACCGTGAAAATGTACATAATATATTATATGATATGCATTTTAGAATAAAAATCAACATTTTGTCTACCTATTATAGTTCCAATATGAAAACTTATTCGAATAAATCTTCACGGAATTAATTAATTGTATTGTATATAAAATAAAACTTCTTATACTTTTTTGACAAGTTTTATGCCGGCTGTCGACCTGACGCAACATCAATTAGTCGACTTCTACGACAGGCATGAGGAAACCGTTGAGGTATTCTTAGCCCCCTCCACAGGGCAAAAAATGAGGCTGGAGAAAAAATACTTGACTTTGCATCAGCATATGAATTAGCAATTGTGAACACTTATTTTAGGAAGAGAGAAGAGCATTATATAACTTATAAGAGTGGAGGGAGGGAACAAATCACAAATTGATTATTTTATGTGGAAGAGAGCAAAACATAGGTTAATGGTTATGGATATTTGGTGTAGAAAAAAGAGGGTGTACAAAAAGAAAAATATAGTTAAAGAATCGAGGATTAGGTGGTGGAAACTAACGGGTAAAAATGAAAAATCATTTATAAGAAAGCTAATTGGGACAGGGGTGTGGAACATGGAAGGGAATATAAACGAAATGTGGAAAAAGGTAGCAGAAGGTGTTAAGAAAGTTGCTAAGGAAGTCGTGGGCGTGAGTAGAGATAATATGCCACAGGATAAGCAAACATGGTGGTTGGCAGAAGAAGTACAGGAGATAATATCAAAGAAAAAAATACAGTTTAAGAAATGGCAGAAAAACAGAGAGAGGGAGGATTGGGTAGAGTATAAAAGTTTATCTAAAGCAGCAAAAAGTGCAGTGAGT
>JAIPRL010001274.1:0-40216 GCA_025469235.1 Pemphigus obesinymphae
ACAATGAGTAGATTATTTTACGACAACTACAATAGCAAACATAAACTAAAACTACAAATTAACGAGATGTTTTTTTTATAATTCTTCGCAAGTCGCAATGCAAGCGGTACGGCGGTTTATATCGGACCGCATATTATATCAACATAAATATAAATATACGATTAAAACACAGATAATAATTTTTATCTTAATTGAATTTTAAATATATACAGAAAATAACGGTTATCTAATACTATGATTATTTACAAGAACGAAATATTTTATACTTTGCATAACACTTATATTACTACAAAGTTCAAAATATGTTGATAACATTAAAATAAAATATCTACAAAATTATCAAGGAGAACAATAATTCAATTACATAATTTCACGAACCCGTAAAACACAATTATTGTAAAAATTTTAATTTTACTCGAAAGTTATCAAAATGAAGATACATATATATATATATAAAACAAAATTAAATTGTGCAATTATATATTGTAAATATTTTAAAATGTACAATGTAAAATAAACATTATACATATAGTTAATTTACTGCCTGGTTTTAACGAAATTATAATGACACGTAATTATAATATCCTTTGTTGTTCGTCTAAAATTGCATCAATTGAGTACGTACCGGCATAATATATTATATGTACAAAAATGTGATACCCGTAAACTTTGCATTTTCCGTGCATCATAGTATTTATTTAATCACGTCCAGGGAAGAAATAATACTTAACGATTGATGACTGTCAGCGGACGGTAGGTAGAGAGGTAGTGGGTCAAATCAGTAATGAAATCGTCAAAAAGTGGAGATTGAAAAGTTTTAAAAAAAAACCACCATGATATGATTTTTTTCGCATACTCATATCTATAAAAATAAACTGTTATAATAAATCACCATATGGAGGGTAAAAAATATATTAATGCCAAAACTCGCCTTTACGGTAGATAGTTTATTCTGTCTATAAACATGTAATAGTATCTCTGTATATATATATATATAGTGGGAAATGGATACAAATTGAACACATTTACATATACGTATGCAAATCGAATGCCCATAAAACTCGATTTAAAGACATGAATACGTTTTTAAAAGTTTAATACTTATATAATATTTATAATATATATATTTTTTTTAATCTTGACACATTCTCCTCTCTTTGAAAATAAAAATGTGTTTAAGAGACTATGATCAGAGTGAATTTTATATAATACACAATATGTTGTTGACGAGTGTATAACAATGGGGATCGTATATAGAATTCGCATATTGTAGTGTTTATTTTTTTATTTTACTTTTGACCAAACAATACTATTTCGTAATGCTAAAAAAAAAATTGCATTTGTCTGCAAGTACTGTATGTGTTACATGATCACTATATATTATACTAGCCAAGTACCTATATACCAACTCAATACTTTGTTATTGTAACGCTTAAATATATATATATATATATTTATATAATAAATATACTAATAAAAATCCTTATTTGCATTAAAACTTCTCAGTGCACTCGCACATAATTACTTTTTATTAGGTATGGACACTGAGCTATGTAATCCTCTATTCACGTACGTGAACATTGAATATCAATAAGTAGTTTAAGTTCATCTTCTAGTCAACGATTTTATTGCAATTAATTTAGATTTCGGATTTGCATGCATTTGCGTATTTTTTCTGATTCTTCGTTTCATATTCTAAGTGTATACCTTACATGTATATAATTATTCGCATTTTTTGACATTTTAACATTTTAACATGGTGCTTACCACGTATATTTTGACTTATCTTTATGATTTCCATTTACATCATTGTAAACGAAAATGTTGCAAGCCCCCTTAAAATATTTTGAAATGCATACACCACATTAAGATAACGATCTGAGCATTCCTTTCGTACAATAATATGGTCACATATGACATAATTAATTTTATAACCACTTATACTGCACACATAATTTTATAGGATGGTACCTATATAGCATAATATATCATTTATAAGCCTATTTTTTTTCTTAACTTGCTAAATAATGGTTCTCGCTGCATTTTATTTGAACTTTAATAACTCACTATAAAATCGTGATAATTACTTCAAATTTGTTTATCTCATTAATAGATAAGACGTAAACATCGACATTGGTGTATACAACAATTATTATTGTTCCAAGTTGGGCGGAGCATACAGCAAATAAATTACGTCGTATACCGCACACATAATTTTAAAGGATGGTATCCTTATAGCATAATATATCATATAAGCCTATTTTTTTCTTAACTTGCTAAATAATGGTTCTTACTGCATTTTATTTGAACTTCAATAACTCACTATAAAATCAAATTTTTAGAAATTTCAAACTCGAATCGACGGAATTTAATTTCGTCTATAACACATTTTTTAATTTTAATAAAATGTATATTCAAAATCATCAATTTTTAAAAAAAAAAAACATAAAATACAATAGATATTACGAAATTATATTTTAATGATGTTAGGCAAAAATACAAAATTAATTATGGATATGTTTGTAGGAATTACATGACTTTCGTCGACATAAATAATTTAATGAATTTAACTGGAATTGTGTATTAATTTTTTCTTCGATCATTCGATTAAATTCACACATTAGATACATCCAATCGAATTCACCAAACGGAATGATACTGTTTTTAGTCTGCTAAAATTCATTTTGAATCGACTGACAACGGTCGCCAACGTATATTCAAACACCAGCAGTCGGTCGCTTAACCCAACCGGAACGAACAGCCTGGATTTAACGGCATTTCCGATTGTTGGTAACCTTCCGACTTGTGCGCAATGTGATTTATGGACAACACTGGTTATTTATTTTGTGTAAAACACTCGCATGTAATAAAACTTGAAAGTTCATAAAATACTATAGAAGTGTTTTTACATTAAGTATAAAAAAGTAAGACAAAAAATATAGTTTCCGACTTTATGTAACGAGTTTAAAATAAACGTGACAATACACGTTTCTGTTACGTTGAATAAAGCAAAATAAATATTTCCAATCAGAAAATCAATTTGGAAACTCGGTATATGGTGATAGAATTACGCATATAAGGATTTTAATAGTCTGACGTCTGACAGTATCTTGTAAAATATTAAAATACAATTATTTTGATGGTATTCAAAAAAACATTTTGTGCTAAATATATTTGAAATACCTATCTTAAGAAAAAATTGTTTTTCACTACATTTAAATTTAAAAAAAATTGTATATAATAATGCTGAATAACCATAAAATATATAGGTACTACTGTATTATATTATTACATATATATATATTCAAATAATTTTCAGATTTTCATAAAAATTTGTTTTTTAGAAGTTTTTAGAAATAACGTTAAATACATTTAAATACTACATATTCGTATTTACTAGTATTTCTGTATTTATACAGAATAACTTTACTCGCATAATATCTGTACATGCAGTTGCATCATTTTTAAATGTTCAATTCCTCCCTCTCCAGAATATCTTAAACACTAAAAAATTTTATCAACGTATAACTACAGTGAACGATATAGGTCCATCGATTCATTTGTCTTAATACTCTAAATTATTAAATACAAATAAAAAAGTATCCTTATATTATAATATTAAGTATAAGATTATAGAAAATTAGCATACTTATATATTCGTTATTTGTTCCAAAATTTAAATTGTACTTAATCAATCAAAAAATTTCCTGGAAATGAATAACGAAATTTACTAGTTACTACGTAAGATACTCTTCGATGATTAAAAACCACTATATGCTCTTCAAACCACTACAATTTGTTTAAAAATGTTTAATTCATTTTACTTTAAACAGAAATAAATTAAGTAGATTCTCGATAATAATTAATATAATAAAATATAAAAAGATCAATTTTAGAGAGTCGTGACAGGTAATAAATGAAAAAATTCTGGATATTATGAATTTTTCTGATAATACAATATATTAAGAACGTTTTAAAAAAAAAAGTCAAAAAAATTTAAGGCCAATTTTATTAACTATTGTAGTATTGTACCCGAATTTAACGTTACATTTGTACAAATTCAAAAATTGAAATACCTAGATACTCCTACAGACTTAAAAATATTTCAATTGTTTAGATTTTCTTATCGTGCTGTACGATATATATTTTTAACACGATGTATGAATATTTCTGGTCCTTATTTCAAAAAGAACTCCAAAATTCTATAATTAATTTTATTTAGGAATGGTCGTGGAACCATAGAGTGAAGAGAAGTTATACATTTTTTCAGATAATATGTAGAACAACTTTAGCACATTTAAACAAATTTAATTGGATTTGAATATGTTAAATGATGGTTTTATATTATCAAATAAGACAAAATTGTGTTTTAATAAAGTTAACAAATCTCAGACAAATATAAAATAACCTAATCTGATCCGATCAAATATATGTCTACGCGAACACTTGTAGTTATCACTTATGTTAATAATTTTTTAAGTTTAAGTTTTTTGAGTTTAAAATGAGAGAAAATATCCAAGAAAAATTGAAAAAAATTTGTTGAATAGAGATGAGAGCACTTCACTCGTTGGATAGGATACTAGTGTATAAGTATATTAAATTTGAAGGCAATGATAAGTCATTTATTTTGATAAAATGATTCTGAGCGAAGCTTTGGCGTATATAACATGAGTATTACTATTACCATTTATATTGCTAATAAAACACACGACGTAGTATTCATAGTTCTATAGTAAATATTGGTGTAAATTTTAAGTTTCTGTCATTTTCATTTTATAATTTATAATAATTTTGTCTTTTTTGGTAGGTAGTTATAAATATGATTTATCAAATAATTACATATATAATTTAAAACAACTTTTCGTGTTATTTCCCTTATATAAAGCAGTTTTTCCTTACGCTTTTGAAAACTATTTATAAAATTAAGAAACACATTATTATACAACGTCACTACCCTCAGAATCAAAACTTATTATGATACAATCAATACATTCCTCTCTCCACTTGGAATCTAAAATAATGATGATTAAAAGGTTCATAGTTTATATTACTGTAATATAATATGTTGCTAAACAATTTACATTTTTTCCCACAATTTTTCCTTTTTTCCCGAGTTTTTTATGATTTTAATTTTTCCGGAAATTTTCAATTTCTATTCACAATATTATGACCTTTATGAAGTTAACATGGTATCTTATACTTTTATTATTTTTGAAACCGCCTTCGTCTTGTTACTTATTATAAGATTTAGTTGCATTTTGTTGTGTTAAAGAACTCATGCTTTTATAATTTTATACGGACTCAGAATTATGGTAAAATTATCTATAAATAGACAAATGTACAACGTTAGATACTATAATATAATTTTTTTTATAAATTACATAATATAAATTTATATTCCTTTAGGTTTTAACTTAATTTGCGCATTAACTTGTTTGCTTATATTTTCTTTTGCAGTTTTGTCTACTAATTACTATTTATAACACACACTGCAGGTATAATGTTATTTCAAAGATATATTATATGCAGTAGGTACACATTAAACATTTATATATAATTATAAATACATCTAAAAAGTTATAAAAACTGTGGTCAAAAGATAATAATTAATTTTTTTTAACTTATTATTTTGTAAAATGAAAAACATGTAAAAAGTAGTAACATAATTTTGTGTTTAGAACACAATGAAAAAATAAATGAAATAATAGAGAAACTTTACTCTACACACATTATGTCAAATAAATCACCTGAACGAATTCTCATTATATTGGATTAAAAATATGATAAATATAATCAATATGTATCAGTATATTTTATCAATCTACTCTAAGGACGAAAAATTTTACAAAGCGCATTTGAAATACTTTTACGTTGAATTTTTTATTATTTTTTTTTCTTGTTCTAAAAATGAATTTTTCATAACAACGGTACATTATTACGTTATTTTATAGTGACAAATAAAAACCAATAATAAACAATAACATTTTTAACTGGAAATTTTCTTGAAATTTATAATAATAAAGTTAGTTCGATACATATATATTTTATTCCACAAAATTTCAAATATATCTATGTATATACTTCTCATTTTTTAGACACCTATATCCTATATTATATTTATAATTCTCACATTTCCATATGAATGAAGCATGATTTTTTAATTAATTTATTATTAATAAAATACGAGAAAAAATATATAAATAGGTAAGTAAATTTCTAAAGATTTATAATTATTATGCATCCCCTTTCTCGTTTAGCATAATGTTTCGACACAAAATATTATATGCACATTTAGTTTAATTTCACACACATACTCTCGTTTCAAAATATAAACCATTGAATATAATATGATATATTCATATTGTAACATAATTACATACGTTAATGGATTTCGGACAAAAAATAAATCTTTTGTTTTCTATGTAAAATTATATTTTTAGGGAAATAAACTTTAACATAATTCAAATTAAAATTATCGACGAATATTAATTATGTTTTTTTATGCCAATTGGCAATAGTTCATAGAAATATTGAATATATTTTTAGGATTAAATCACAGGATTTGAATATAAGGATAGTATAATAGTTATAAAAATTATAATATTTTAGTTTCTAAGATCGATAAAATACAATAATAGACTACAATCAAATAAATATGTATTGATTTTAAAATTACAACTATTAACACACGACTAATTTAGGCAAAAAATAAATATCCTTGAATAAATCCCGGCTAATATATTTGGTTGATAGGTTTGCTTTTTTCTTTATATATTTATTTAACTAACGCCTGAACATGCAGTTTTTTACACAATGAACAATATACATAATATAACACATAATGAGAAAAATACATATATGATAAGGCCTGGAAATGATTTATAAGTAAATGCTAAAATTGTTTAAGTGACATAACATTCCGTTGAGGAGATGATTATGTCCATAGAAAGTGAATGAGTAGGAAAATGAAACAATTGATGGGTTTAATAGGGTAAGATGGATGACGGAGAGAAATTGATAAAAATAGAATAGAATAGAATAAAAAAAAGATCAAGTATATCTTTTAGGACTAGATTTTCGGAAGACTAACGCCTTTTAAGAGAGAGCAGATGAAAGCGAGATCTGAGACAAAACGTCGAGAGGAAAGTACAGGCATTTTTAAGGTGTTGAATGAGGGAATAGTCATAAAAAATATGCTTTATCATAGGTATGTGTGTGGAATAGGACAGTAATCTATGCTGTATACACTCTAACCTTAATTGGATATTAGTCAAATAAGGATACCAAACAACCACACCATATTTCACAACAGAGTGAGCTAATGAAACGAATATGAAGGGCATTTTTAGAGGTAAAAGCTTTAGCATTCCACTTTATAAAACCAAAAATTTTTAGATCTCTACTAACTACAGTTGTATTTACAAAAGTCAAAATTCAAAGATAGAGTAAGGTAGATATTGAATTTTTTAACACATATAACTCACCGAAACAAAATTATATTCAGGAAATAAGAATAGTATAAAAGGAAGCAATTCCTGTAAAATGATATAACATTATATTTGTCAAGGTTAAGAGTATATTCAAGACTTTAAGTACAAAAATTAACTAGTGAAACAGGAAAAGTATAATGACCCATAATTAATCTATTGAATAAATGAAACATTGTAGATAGAATAAGAGAAATGTGTTTTATACCACAGCTAGTAATACTGTTTACAAAAAGGGACGTGTACTATTTTGAAAAATAAAATAGGAAGATATTACTTCAGTACTGCTTGCAGACTCATATTTTTGAAATAATATTCAATAAAATATTCAAATCTCTTCAAGCTGAACAAAAATATATCCCTAACTTATTGCTTTATAAAATTCTGGAAAAATGTAAAAAAAAAAAGAAGGATATTAAAGTGGGGTGTCGGACGATTCTACGTCTTCAGATTTAAAAAAGACCAAATATGACATAGTAATTTTTATTTGAAATCAAATACCGATTTACCATACAAAGAATATAAGAAATCGTTACATCTTATTTTGCTATTTCTTAGAGAAAAATATAAAAATACAATACAAGCACCCGGAGCTTTAAACTGCTTGAAGATTTATATTTCGATAACAGTTTGAGTGAAATCTAAAGTCCTCAAGGGATTAAAAATATTCAATGTTTTCATTCACAAAGTGTACATTAAATATTGATTTATATCTTCTAATGCTGCAAAAGCAGAGCGAGGAATAGTTATTAATTTCTAACAAATTAAGAACAGCAAAAACAGTCCTTATTTCAAGTCATTGAAAAACATTATCAACAGTATCCTGACATAAACAAAATTTCGATAAAATTAAACCCGATGGAGAAATTTTAATGTTACTCTAAAATATACCTACTTTAGTGTTTCGCCGAATGCATAGTATAATAGATCCCAAAAAAAATTTTAAATTAAATTTGATAATATACAAAAGTATCGATAAATAAAATTTACTGTGTTCGGGTGTAGCATAGAAATGTTAAGCGGTCGTATTTTATATAAATCTACCAACGCAAAATAGTACCTATTGTTGATATAATATATTACTATTATACAGCGCCATTTTAAAAACTGAAACCAATAGAATATCCGTAATATTCAATAACTATTTTGAAAAAAATCATTAAAGGCTGAAAATCATTTATTACAAAAAAAAAAAATCTAAATTTCAGTGTTCTCTAGAACAACTAAGAACTTCGAAAATTATTTATTGAGTTACCTCAACATCTAAATAACGGATCACCTGATAATTTGATATACACCACTATACTTACTTCTGCTAGTCTCTTCCGTGGCTCTATTTGTCGTGGCAAATATACTTAAGTGGAGATATTCTACTTCAAAACTTTTCCACTATAACTGTTACGTTTAAACATTACAGATTAATCAAAAACTAAAAAACAAAATGCAATTATTTCATCGAAATATAAATTACATTAATATTAATGTTTTCAAGTTTGAATTTATGCCATATATTTTCTACTTATGTGAATAGTTGAGCCTATAAAATTAATTTTCTGATTAATAAAAGATCTTTTTAGGAAGAAAGCTCAGTATCTACTAACACTGTATTTTTAACACCTCCAAAATTATATCTGGGCTAAAAGAAAATCCTAAGCAAGATTGCTATACAATCATTTACTCACCTAATACTGTAGCTCGGAACATTCAACCATATAAATATTCATGTTTTCTTTTATTTCAGTTTTATCTCTCTATCATGTTTTTTTTTTATAAAAAAAACTTCATTTCTTCCTTCCTCCAACATTTTACTAATGAATCTTCAAATATTTTCACAAAATATATAGGTAGTTAATATAGTTCCATATGCGAATTTTACGATAATGAATTATATCCATAATAATAATGAAGTAAGGATTTGTATATATTTATTCGTTCACATAAGTTTATACCAGCGTTTTTTTAAATTTCTCAAAAAATGTAGTAAATGTTTTTTGTGTATAATCTAGCCACTTAAAATATTGAATCAAAATTTTACTATATTGTCTTGTTTTAATTTTTTTTTTTTATATTTATAATAATAATAATAATAATAATATAATATATATAATATATTTCTTTGAAATACTTATTGTATGGCTACACTGCTGTTCTAAAAAGAAGAGCCGTTCGGAAAAACAAAATGTTGGGAAAATGAGTTTTTAGTTTTCTTTATTCCTCACCTATAAATTATTATTTTTTATCACTTTTTTTTTGCAATTATTACTAGAAATTGGCATCCAAAGTATTTTGAATAGTTAATTAATACTTATCTTACTTAATCATACTTAATTAATAATCAAGGTAAATATATATAATCTAATTATTATATTTACCTTTTCTTTACTTTATAAGAAATACTGCATTTTCCTTTAGTGTTATAATAATTGTAATAAAATTATTGTATTTAACTACATAACGACTTTTTATAAATTTCAGCATCATCATTGTAGAATTATCATTATTATCTATATAATACATTAATACATTTAAAAAAAAAATTTTTACGATAAATATTATTACAAAATTAAATAAGTATATATATGTTTTTTATTGTGTTTTTATCATAGCCTGATGTTAGTATATATTATATATATTATGATATATTTAAATAAGAAAATAAAACCATTTATATTTAAAATTTTTATATTGTAATAAAAAAAAAAAAAAAACAAGTACAAAAAGATAATAATATACTGATGTATGATAGTGATAATTTTATGATAAACATTATCAAATAAAAAACGCTTGTGTATGTGTTACATAGAGTAATATAGAGATGCCGTTGTGTATCTTTACCATTCAATTCACTTGAAGCCGGTAAACCGTGGATAGATACAACATGGTCCTTTTTGATAAAAAAAAAAATATCGTATAATAAATTGTAAAAAGAATTGCCTGTTATAATGTTATCTATTATATATAAATTATATATATTATAAACACGATATTGATACAATATTTTATTTTTGATCAGTGGTTACTCTGTCAACTATTCACGGTTTTAGAGCCTTAATGAACCGGCAGAACGCCACTTTATATTGCTCTATGATGAAAGATATTGAACTATTAGATATAAATATATAATATAAATCAATATTTATATTGATAACCATTGATACGGTAGGGGTGAGGCTATCGTTCGTAGAAAAAAGCCTTGTTTTCAGATAACTGATTTCGTCTTCCTCTTATGATCTATGTTGTCGAAGACGTGGACGTGATTGATTTCGTGTTTTAGCTCATGCGCCGTCGCGTCAGTGTCGCGTTCCGTAGTTTCCTTGTTCTCGCCACTAGAGAGCGTTGCGTCTTTCGTTCTGTGGTTCCCCATAGCAGCTTTTACCACAGAATAAATGAAAGCAGAATGATGGACACTGCTCTAAAATTGTGACAACGAACTAAACATCAATCAGTGTAGCCTTGTAGTATATTTTTTCTTTTTCTTTTATCACGATGATACCTACTGTTCGGTGTTATCCTTAAATTAACAACATAAATAGCATTTTATCTGTGATAATAATTTTGAATCAAATAACTAACTCATCATGTCTGGGTTTAGTTTTGTATATTGGTTTAACATATTATTTTTTTATAAACCAATTTTAGTAATCATAAGAATAATATTATCGGTCCAAAAAGTTTCAAAACCTTCAATATTTTTAACTATACCAATATTATAATATATAATATTAACAGTCATAAGTGTGAAAAATGAGTTAGAAAATATTTTTATTAACAACTTTCCCACAATTTCTACTGAAGATGGAGTTGGGATCAAATTTGAAATTAATTTTTGTAATATTCCTTTTAACCATCCTTGTGAGTTTTTTTTGAAAAAGTATTTTTAATTAATTTGTTTACACGATTCAGAATATTTATAGCCGTCAAATTTTTAAATAGAATCTTAATGTCAGAAAAAAAAGTGAAGAATAGGAAAGTACTATTCTAGCTCATTTGTAAATTCTATTATTCTATTTAGACTAAAATATTGAAATATATGTTGAAAAATTAGAAAATAATATTACTGTCTCAATAAATATAGTTGAAAACAAAATAAGATTATATACATAATATACTATAAATACTATGTACTTATACACAAATATAATTGATGCTGACGAAAAAATAATGAAATTTTTTTATAAAAAGTATTCAAAATACTCTATTAAATAGTATTATACTATTGTAAATTATTGTAAAGTATTATGCTTTCCCCGTTTGAAGGCTGCACTGGTTGACATTTAGTTTGAAATTGTGGGTTCCCATAAAAACCCATGTAATTTCTTATCAGTATCCATTCTGCTTTCATCTATTCTGTGATATTACCATAGAAATATAAATATAACGATCGCCTAAATACAGCGCCTCTTATTTTATATTATTTTCTTATCAGGAATCACAACATACTATCTCCACCACAGAATATTCTGTATCTCCGCCATATCGCTTAATACTTATTAATTAACGTAACATAAACTAAACAGAATTATATTTTAATTTATATTATGTCACTTAATATGTGTTAATTGAATAAAGTATTAATTATTTTTATTTGGTAATAAATAAAAGTACCTATTGTACACAAATAAAAGACAATATTAACAATAATATCAAAAAGCCATCGGGTACCTACTAAAAACGGTAAAACAATAACTGGGGAAAAATACATAAATAAATAATAATAAATGTTAAACTTTTATAATTAAAAATAATGATGAATATAAATAAATTACCACTAATAATATGAAATTGGTTTTGCCGAACTTGCGTTTTTCTGGTTTTAAATGTCTAATAACAAGAGTTTGAATAATTTAATATAAAACTGTAATAATATGTATATATCATCCTTATTGGTTTTTAAACCCCTGTTCTGCACTTATTTCTGCACCTCTTTCTCTTTTCAATTATTATCGATTAAAATAAATATTTGATATATCAAAACCTAATTTATTTACCTTGTATTGAAGTAAAATTAATGAAAACGGTTTTTGACTCCATAATAATTATGTATATTTAATTATTAAATAAAATTATAAATAAAGAATATTATACTCAATATTATATTTGAATTTCATTTTTCACCGATTCTATACATCAAATTGATATATGATAGCAGTAGCACTGTACGATACTGATAAGTTGATAACTAAAAAAAAATAATATAAGATAAGAAACGCTGTCTTTAGACCACAAACTAAGATTATATACTATATACTATATACTATTGTATATCCTAGTTCATGCTTTAGAGGCATATATGGACCGATAACAGAGAGAGATCCGAGGATTATTAATGTTAGAAAGATATGAAACATAGTTTAGGAATCCCGTGGAAAAAACAAATTATGTCATGGAGTATAAAAACAAAACAATTGTGTATTAAATAAGTAATAAATTAAGTGGTTTAAAATTTCCATAGTACTTTTCATAGAGTAAGATATAATATATTACCGTATTAATACTACGGTTATTGTCTGTTAAACATGTACCTAGTTTAGTTTTTTTATAGTTTGAATTTTGAAAATAATAGTTAATAATTATATGTGTTATACACTTGTAAATTATTCGAATACAATAGTATTTAAATACTGTATATCATATTATTTACATTTATATTTGCATTTAGTTTTACTTATTAAGACACTTATCGGACTTGTACCTAATATTTCCATATAACTTGGTAAGTCTATGATAATATTGATAATATTAGTACCTATTATATTCCATGACGTTAATTTGTTTTTTTCCATGGGATTCGTAAACTATACTCCATCTCTTTCCATAGACATATAAATATGTCTACGTTACTTTCTAAGAATGATTGTTCCACGGTAACACAGATGGGGTATGTGAGGGACTCGGTCCAAATATTTATATATCTATGGATATTACGTGTACTTATTCGTAATATCGTTTTCTTATTCATATTGTATGTATATTCGTACCGTAACGCCATATAGGTATTTTGATTTATGGACATACTGCTCACTGCGAAGACATACAGGCTTAGTAGAACATGAAACATACTGCATAATATTTGTGAGACATTACATCTTAAAATTTTACATTACTTTTAAGGGCATTTCTAGTGGTTTTCACTACTTTTCACCTTAATTCAGAAAATTTTCAGAATTAGCCATTTAATAGAAGTATCAAACTATCTCATTTTTAAAAGACTGATCTTTACTGCCACTCTCTCTTTGGAACAACAGTATATTAGTTTACTATAGATTAAAAATTCACCAACAAATTATTGGTCTGTCATATATACACAATGACGTCAAATTTCCATCAATGTCGAACGTTTTATAATATTATTATTAGGTACCTATATGAAATTTCTGAGTCGATAACTTATTTTTCACCAATGTCACACCCAATCGTTTTAGCTATATTGCTATGTTATTATTTAATTAGTTTAAACACGGATAAAAAAAAAAAATCGATATTTTTGAACCTCAAGGATAACACCCTATGTTTCAAATTAAGCTTAAACAAAGCAAATATATGCGAAAGTAACGACTGTAAAGGCATAATTTTTCATAAAGAGAAAAAGACAGAGGATCGAATCTATTTCGTTAATTTAATAGTACACATTTAACCTTCGTACTATAAAGGAATACTTGGCTAACTTTAATAGCATTATCCACATATATAAAATATACACTTGTGTTTCCGGATGTTAAGCAAACGTTTTATTTGATACACTGTATTATTTAAAACGTTCTCAAACTATGGCTATAATGACATATATTTTAATTTTAATTTTTTTTTTTCATTTGAAAATGTGTAAAATTACTAAAATTAATTGAACATATTAAATTTCGACAACGGTTTATTAATCGAAAACTACAGACATTGTGATGATTCATACAACGATCATAATAATTTAACATAAATAATTCCAAAAAAGAATGAAAAAAATCAGTTTTATTGCATACACTGTCACTATAGCTAATTAATCAACCAACGTAAACTATTAAAACCAATAGTGATATGAACCTGTCATAAACAATAGGTATATCAAAGTAGTATATGTACTAACAAAAATTTTCGAATATTTTATAAGGCCATTTAAGTTCTGATTGAATACTGCATTGGTTTTACAAGGGTCTTAAAATGATTCAAATATTTCATATAGTTCATCTATATATATTAAAGATTTAATAAGAGAAATAAATAGTTTTTTAAAAACATCGTTATTAGAACTTTCTGGGAATTTCCTCAAGAATAAATAGAAAAAATGTACTAAAATTCCACAAATTATATCAATAGCACATTTTTTAAATTTATAAAGCACTAAACACTAATATAAGGTATTTAATATAATGAGTACCTATATATTTACCCCAATCAAAAGAAAAAATGTACCATGATCATGCCCCCTTCAGAGAAAAATGACTGGTGCCGCCATTGCATATTCTCTTTGAATTTTGAATCTTAACGTCATCTTAGGTCTTTAATCGTCTTAGGCGTCGTCTTAACAAGATTGTAATTTTTTATTATCTTTTAAACCATTCATTTTCAATTAAAATCTTTTAGGTTAATTTAACTTTATATTTTCAATAATTTGACCATATTAATGTATTAGTAGACGTCATATAGGTAGACATATAGTATATACTCAGGGTTGAACCCAAATAAGTACTTTTTTTATTTAAATAAAAATAATAGATAATGTATCTAATAAAAAGCAGATAATTTATTTTAAAAATAGATTATTTGTTTAAATACTGAATACATTACACAGAATATATATTTCATTTGTGGACTTAAATGAAAAATGTATTAAAACAATATACTTAATTTTAAAAAATACAATATAACGTTTAATAATAATATTATATTTTTATAAATACGTTTCTAAATATAAAATAAAAATATAGGAATTAATTTACAAATATTAAAATGGAATGTTTTATAATAACAACAATTTTTATTACAGCTATACGTATACCTATAACATAATAATTAATAATAACAATAATAACAAATAAATCGAATTTTTTTTAAAGGTGCACTCCGCTCGTTGGTTGTTAGTAGGGATGGAAGCACTTCGCATATTGGATAGGATTCTCTTGTATTTCGTTTGAAAGCAATGGTAAACCGTTGTATTCCAAAATAAAAACAACTCTTAGCGGATTTTCAATGTAGTATATATAACTTATTAATATTAATTATGTTATTCAGTTATTCGTTGTTAAAAAAAACTAAATTATATAAAAAAATTTTTTTCAATTTATCTAGATAAAATACTTATTTATTTTAGATAGTACTACAGATAATCCATATATTATATCTATATAAATTTATCCAAATAAATCT
This sequence comes from Pemphigus obesinymphae, assembly GCA_025469235.1. NCBI lineage: Eukaryota > Metazoa > Arthropoda > Insecta > Hemiptera > Aphididae > Pemphigus > Pemphigus obesinymphae. The sequence continues at coordinate 15,846 of JAIPRL010001274.1, forward strand.
CAACACTACATACACTCGACTACAAAAATATATTAATATACGTTTGTCTAACAAATGAAATTTTTGAAAAATGATATATCGATATTGACCAATTAAATTAAAATTTTATTCAACTAATTATTTTAAGTATACATAAGGAAACCAGAAAAAAAAAAATTTCTATTTGTTTCAACTACACTCAGAAATATAATGGGTAAATGATACGTACTTAATATCATATGAGACAAAATAAGGAGAACTAACCACCACTCATAAAAATAAATAATAAAATTTAACACCCTTAAAAAAGGCAAAAATCGTCAAGTTATGCAATTTTCTACGAATATCGCGTGTTTTCAATCAAAGAATACAATGAAAATGCATAAAGCCAAAAAAAAAAAATTTAATGAATATCTATCTCGACACACTCGGATCTATTGAAATTCAAAATTATTGAATTTTGCAAACTACGGAAAGCACGTTTCTCTTGTATTATACGTACCGGATGCGCTGATAATTTCGATTGTTGCGTAGCACAAGGGGCCTTCCGGTAAAATTAGTCCAGTCCAGTATAAAATTTGCAAGCCTCGCACACAACGTCATCTGTCATTACATGCGGTTTAAAGCACAGGTGCGGAACCCTGAGAAACCGTGGCCACGCGTGGGTTTCCAATATCCGCTACATAAGACATGGTTGAAAATTAATTCGCCTAAATAAATTATCCTGGTCATTGATCTTCATCAATACTATTCGTCGTATGACTACGTTCGTTTCACTTTCTCGTATTTAAAATCGAGAAAATATTGAAATCGAACCTGAAAATAAATAAATAAATCCTTCATTCAAGATCAAATTTCTCCAAAAGTAAAAATCTAATTAAAAACAAATATTCAAAATTAAAATAAAATATAAAGATAGAAATATAACTTTCAATTTGAAAATATTAAAAATTTAAAATTTTTGTTTTTATTCGACTATATGAATTTTGGGCAGACCAAATAAGCATTTAATTTCTAACGGCTGGTTGAAACACAAATTATATAATCTTTTTTTTAATTGGCTTAACTCAATTAGTATTGATTTGGTTTAATATTTTAAATCGAAATGTAGATAGGTATATTTCACCATCTTTAGTTTCTAATCAAAATTTTTATGGTTATATTTAAACGATTGATTTATACAAAATCTTATTTAAAAATGAGCCTGAAAACATCGCCTGATATCTTTCTGCATTTTAAGTAAAGTTAAAGCATTTTCAATCAGAAATCTCTATACTCAACTATGCTTACTTTACTCTATCTACCCAAAATAGTGTATTCGTAGTTTAAAAAAAAATGTTAACACATCATTGTAAAACCAACACATTCCTTGGTGTGCTCATAATCTAAAATGTGAAATTTTGACATACAATATTTTAAAATATTTCGATTTGACGAAAATTCCATCAACACCGAATAATATTTCTGGAATTAAAATATTTAGACTTATGTAAAACTGAGATTACTCAATATACCTGATCCAATATACAATAATATTAAACTGTGTATTTTAATTTATTGCAGGCCATAAGATACACTTTTATATTTTCAATAAATATTCAATAGGTACATTTTCGAGTTATTCGAAAAATACTTTTGACCAATGAAAATGTAATTATTATCGTGTAATTGGTATCGATCACGCAATTTTTAAAGTTAGGTTAGGTTAGTTTACATGAATTTGTGTAATCTAATACCACCTTACATTGCACGTACTAGTCATAATAAGGTAACAAGACGAAGATCTTACCGGTTGAGAAATCGAACAAAATTATAATCCTTTTATCATTCTATACAGTGAATTTAAACATTCTCTCGCTTACTCTCGGTGTGATTTAAGAAGGTACGATAGTTTTGGAATCATACGTCGCTTAAAAGGTTTCCGATCAAAAGGTTTAAAAGGGATAATCCGACTTTGGTGAATTATGATAGACCTCTAAATATGTATTTAAATGAATAAATTAAAATAAATGTATTTATATTATTCTCAAACTTGTTTAAATTATAAAACATGTAAAACTTAAGAAATAACTCTTAAAATTTTTTTAACCTGGTTGAAAACTTTGCTACATGACGACGATTCGGAATATTGGTTGATGAGTTAATCGAATTATTAGTTGTTTATGCTTTTGCGAATATCCGGGCTATTTAAAAACATAAAATTCTTGCCAGATATAAAAGAATTCGTAATTATACTCTTTATTATCAAGCTTGGTTTAATATAGCCGAAAAAGTTCAAAGATTAATTTTATCTCCAAATTGATTACGATTTATAAGCAAAGATGATATTTCACGAATATAGAAGACATTTCTTGATTCATTCATTCATTAAATCAGGACCAATGACAATAAAAAAATTATTTAAATTCAGATATTGAATTCTTTAATATATTTTAATTGAACCGAATAGCTTCCAGCGCTATCATTATACAGTAAAATAATACATTAATTGTATAAGAATAATTTATTATTATGTTTAAAACATTTATTTCACATATTCATAAAATTGATAAGAAAAGTGTAAATATAACAATTTTGGACCAAGTTTATTTGTCAAAAAGTTGTTTTCAGAAAAATAAATAAATAAATATCATTGTAAAACATATAATAAATAATTCTCTTTTTTTTTTTAGATAGCACTATTTTTTTAACTTTTTTGCATCTATTGATTTTAGAATTTCTTTAATCCGATAATTATTTAATGAGATATAGAATATTAAAAAGTTCTAACATGAATGAATGTTTTAAACATTAAAACGTTCTCCTGAAAAATTCGTTATTTTGTGATAGAACCTTTTCGTTCTCAAGTAACGAATTATCAAATATTTCAATCCGTGTATAATTATAAATTGCACAAAATCCATAAATATATATCTTACATTTAGGTTTCTATACCTAACACATAAGTAATAAGTATACAGACAATAGACACCTTATATACATCCTCTCGTCTTTCATTACGATTCGTTATTATGGTTACTTGGGAGATTTATGATTTAACAATCGACCGTCCTTACGATTTGTTATCAAAGTGACTAGGGATATAGAAATCGGGAAATCTAACGTAATCGAAAAGTGTTTCTCCTAACGTTTGTCTGTCCTTAAAATTCATTGCCGTGGTTACCAATATCAATAATATTTAAAATTTGTATTTATTATAATAAATTCTCATAAAAAATGTATGTTATGTACTATTCATGTTATACTTAAAATGTGTATTATATCATATTATAATATCGTTCTGGTTTTTATTTTATTTTTTTAGTTCCACCCGTAATTGCCGTCCCCAACCAACTGCTGGGCGCACCAATAGGCACGGACGTAACACTCGAATGTCACGTGGAGTCCTACCCGAAATCTATCAACTATTGGGTCAGAAACCGTACAAAAATGTTAATGGACGGGTAAGTTTATTTTTATTTTATTATATTAAAGAGTAAAAACGTTGTACATTTTTCGGTACTTATGTATACGAGAAAAATTCCTTGTGAACACCAAATCCATTACGAGTTCGACAAACTGATTAAAAATGTATACTTTAAAAGAATACAAATATGACGTATTATATATTGTACAAAATTCTACCTGTTATAACGACATAAGTTTGATTGATTCAGAGTATCGACGAAAAAAAACTATTCCGTTCGAAATACATTTCCTGGTCTGGTATTTACTTTGTATACCAGTAAGCCGATCACGTCGTCTTCGACGATAAACCATAATACGGCGGTATTTACTTTAAAACATCGTAATATTCGGAATGTATCTATTAATACAGCAAATACGCAATATATTTTACAACCAAAAAAATATATGTACCCCAACTATAGCTAATAAATGTATTTAATTGATTACTATACGAGCGTAGTATAAAACATTAATGTCTCGATTAAACTGGTAAAGTCGGGTAATACTTTAATTTCAATTTGAAAGAATATGACGTTTCCTGTCAATTATTATTTTTGACATGTCGAATAATATTATATAATGTTGGCGAATAGTTACTTTTATTTCCGTTTCAATTAGCAAAGTGCACAATAATAATTATAAACATCGATAAAGTGAATTGTAATATGGAAAGTAAAACCGAGAGAAAAATAATTATATATCAAAGACCAAAACGGAAAAGAGAGCCAAAATAATCCCAAAACATAATGGAAATAATTTCGAGAAATATAGATAATATAAATTATTTTTTCGGATAGTAATAATTATTGTACTCGGTTGTTTGGCCAGAATATACTTTCATAATACAGTTCACAGTCTTAGAGACCACTAATACGTCTCAGATTCACCTCATCACCAGTAACCGCTATGTCTGCCGTCTAAGTATGAGAAAAAATCGATTTCATTTTATTTTATTTTTATTTTTTTGACAATAAACTACCATAATTTTGATATTATATCTTACGGATAAGATTAAAATAGAATCTTTCCGTTCCTCGTTCGGTTTTGTTAAACTTTTAGTAACTTCGTGTTTACCCGAACAAAGACCCAATGACTCAAGGTAATTATAAAAACAAAATGACATATAAAGAATTATTACTATTTTAACTACACATACCTATATATACATATATTTCGAGTACCTATTATATTTATTTAAAACCACCATTGTTGATTTACATATTCAAAACATTCGAAAATATTTAAACCGATAGATACAATGAGGGTAGAAATACCGATTGTAATAAAACTGACACAATTTCATCATACTTTGACATTAACAAGGTCATAATATTCTTATTATCTTTATCTGTCTATAATAATACGAGGATGTTATCAATTAACATAATATAATGAGAAAAATTAGGATTAAAATGTCCATTAATATTTTATAACTTGTAACTGTAAACATAATAATGTAAATTGGTTGTTTCCACATTATGAAATTGATCATTTTAAACGAAAAATAATATTCAGAATAACATAACTTTCTATTATTTATAGTTTTTATATTATACAATCTTTCAAAAATAACTTTTTTTTAGTTCTTGCAGTCTTTAACTGCATGGTCGATATGACATTAGATGCATAATGATTGTACGAGATCTTGAATTTTTCTACCCTCCACAGGCCGTTACACGGTAGTTGATACGCGATGTTTATGCGCAATTTTCTGAGGTCTTTTTTCCGTATAATTTATGGCCTTTTATAGTCAAAGCCCCCAAAACCATACAAACAATTCCACTAGATACATCCCACAAGCATGCGGATGCCAACCAATCTAAATTTATAATATTTCCATATAATTTATTTGGTTTTATTTATATTTTCACATATCACTTATCCCACTGTGAAAACAAAATATTGTACTATACTGTACTATTTTTTCTATAATATTTTACTATTCTATAGATACCAACTTGTTATAAATTGTTGATCATAATTTCAATTTTTATAAAACCATATAAATATATTTATTTTCTACTAGGTAGTTGTTTTCTTAGACTCTATATTTATTAATAAATATATCATTGGTTATTCGGTCGTGAACGATGGTAACTATAAGACTATAGCTTGGTGTTCATGAGACGATGCATGTAGATTAAAATTCAAAAATATAAAATATGTATACGTTATACTTGGAGATGAATATAAATCTAAAAATTCTGGATTAATAAACACAAGGAATTCATAGAGGAGAATACATATGTATGTGTGAATGTTCGGTAGAATATATATATATAATATGTACATGAATAAACACTGATATGTGAGAGACCAGACGGAAAAACATTGCGTATATATTTTCTTCCATCAGAAAAATATAAAAGAAAGAATTTTATTATTTCGAACCCACAATAAAAAAATGTTATTAAATCTTCAATTTTTTGTTCAGGGCTTAGGTCTGAGTTTAGGTTTAAATAAATGATAATGACAATATTATTCTATCATTTATTCGGACAACGATTTCACTAAAAGTTACACGGCCATTTGTTACTCAAAACCCCGAATAAATTAGCTAAACATTTCAAAAATGCACACATTTATAAATTTATAATTTTCAATTAGATATAAATAATTATATAGATGCTGATTTGAACATTACACAGAATGAATTTTTACGAATTATGTTCTACATAATATACATACATAGTGTCTAAGTTATAACTGCATACGGAAATTTGAAAATTCAATTTTAGATTTTGGATTGAGAAATTTATTCGTTTTACAATGATTTTTTTTTCTCGAAACCAATTTTCTGGTAAAATGAGTCGAGTTTTAGAGTAAAGAAATGTTTAAAAAAAAATTAATTATAAATAGTACTTTTAAAATGTTATTTTTTGATTTTCCAAGTGCTTTACTTAAACGTAATAAAAAAACTACCTTTTATAACGGAAATTTTTTTATTAAATAGGAAAATTAACAAATTAATTTAGGATGTTCATTAGTTACTATACATATTACTAAAATAATCGTATATACTCGCAATTCAAAATTGTTTTAAAGTTTATTGTATCCACCAATACTAGTATCCTACCGGATAAGCAAAGTGCTTCCATCCCCCACTGACTTCGATTTTTAAATTGATTTTTTTCGCCTTTCTCTATATATGTACAACGTCAATTACATATTAAAGATAACTGCATTTTTGTTCGTTTTATTTTCAAAGACAATATACTTATTGTATTTCATATGTAGCACTACTATAAAATACCTATCTAGTATTCGTTTTGGAGATACTCGAACTCTTCACCATCCAGTCACGTCAAACATCCCCAACCATATATATATATATATATATAAGAGCATTACCAAGGCGTGAGAAAATAAAACATATAAACGGATTTATTTAAAATAAAATAACAACCTATACATTGACACACACCGAAAATATAGGAAGTGGTGAGAAATTCGCACCATATAAAAATATTGTAGTTTATGTGAAAAAGAAGGAAATGATACTTATATATTTTATGTAATTTACAATATAAAATGAACGCTGTTTGGACGTCATGTTTTAACTAAAGAAATATACTCAAAGGATCCAAAAAAATGTTAATACAACCTCTAGATTATACCGGAGTTATGACTGTATTTCTCAAATATTAGATATAATTTACTGAAAACCATTCGGAGTATCGGAGTATCGAAAATAATCACACAAATGGATATACAGTATACACATTAATAAACATACATAACAAAAAACATCAATCCAATACTATCATATATGATACATGGTTCATACACAAGGTTTTTTTTAAAACCTTAGATATATATATATAATATCACTAGGTAATAAATTCATCCAGCACCCAAACTTCAACACTTCACGTCGACTACTGACTATATACTCCTTTATTAAGAAATGATTTTAATGACAATCAACCACTAGACAAACTGGAAATATCACTTTCCTTTCCAATCTCTTAACTGTTGATATTGATTCCCCTTTACTGTTAGCTCTGATTAACTTTAGGGTTTCTTAACATCAGACTATATTCCATATTCCTTTTACCGTTTTTCATACAAATGTTTATATAATTCTCTTTTATCCCATCTTAAGATCTAACAAATTATTACTCAATCGTGTTTTATAATCTAATTCACAATCAACTGACCGTCATCGCTCAGATACTATCACATAACACCATTGAATAATAATTGATCGTGTCCGTACGGTACGGTGCGGACCGATACGAGACAATGAATATCGGTCCAGTGTGAATCATCCTTTGTGAATCTTGCAAATGTGGACTTCCAATTTTGTTACTTAAATTCGAATTTTTATTCAAATATGTTCTTTCTGTCAATATTGTTATTGTACTGTTTGTATGTACAATAGTGTCTATAAAATAAATAATAATATAGTACGTCAATTTAAAAATGTCTAAAGGTAAGGTAAAATGATTCCGCCAATTCTTCTTTATTTTAATTAATTTATAATTATATATTCAAATATAATTCAATTCTTAATTAGTTATAAAGAAGTTACAAAAAATGCCCAAAAATACAAAACTAACTCAAAAATTGCACTATAAAAATGCATTTAAAATTTATTTATTGATGCTTCAAAGTAAAAAAAGATATTTAAACAAAAAAAAATTTAATTAATTTTAAATATGAATACCAAAAAGTATAAGGAAAGTAGGTTTGACTTATTAATCTGAGATTTTTGAGAAAAAATGAAAGTATATTTAAATTAATAATAATTAATAATTGATAATTTGTATAATAACCAATATTTTATTTTTGATATTTATAGAAAAAAATTAAAATTTTGTTAAAAATTCTCTATAACTTGAAAAATACCTAAAAAATATCAAACAATGTACTTGAAAAATGAATTTATTAAAAATGCCAAAAGCACAAAATAAAAACTAAATTAAATTAATCAGTACTATCTACAACACATTTTTCACTTACGGAATTAAGTTTTAACACACCCGCAAAAAACATTACATTGCATCAAATTCCCAGTCCTAATAATAACCTTCATTGATTTCAAAATAAAAATCCTAAATATTTTCTAACTATTTCAATAACTTATTAAACATTTTTTACTTTAAATTTTTAAAATATTTATTAATGGAACTTAAATTTTTTTTTTAATTTTATATAGAATCAATTTAGTATATAAATTTATTATACAAATAAATCATCTTATAATTTTCTGAAAGTAAAAATTCCAAAAATATAATATGTATATTGTATTTATTTTATGATTAAATACTTATCTACATACAAATAAATATTGGTTAATAAATTATTATAATTACAAATTACCCTAAGGTAAATATAAAAACTATTTACAAGTATAATAATGAGAACCAATAATAATTATGGAAATATTACATTATATACGTTGAGAGAGATACTCTATATAAAAAAAAAACATATTTTCATTCCTTTAGTTTATAGTTAGATATGTACATAGAAGTAAAAAAAAAAATATGGAACAATTGATTTTATTTCGAAAGTATGATTTTAAATTGTTCCACGAAAATTCTTTGTTTTTAGTTGGGATACTTGAATGTGTACCCTTAAAATAATTTATTATTCATAAAAAAAAATTATTTAAAATAATAAATAAAAGGAAATTGACTTAACGCTGTATTTTCTTTTTTTTATTTATTATTTTATCTACTTTTGCATATTTTTAACTTGGGATGCAAAAATAATAATAACATAGAAGATATAAAGATACAATGGTAATCACGTAAAAATTATTTACAGAAAACCTTTAATAAAATAAACACAATTATTTTTCCTGGAGATTTTGAAGTACATTCGGTTTAATTAATTTATTCAAAGCTCTATCGAAATATATTTTGAAAAAAATAATAAAATAGGTAATACCAATATACCAATAATACCAATACATAATATAGAAATGTTTTTATTCACTAACAAATATAATTTTTTTAATACATAAATTTGTATTAATATTTGATATTTATAATGGCTCAAATAAAATTTTAAAGTGTTATCATAAGTAATCGGCATCATGGCTGTGTTTTCCCAAATGGTTGAAAGTTGTCCAAAGGATTTTTAAGTATCAAAGTCGAATGTCGTCTTAAAATAACTAAATAAAAATCAAATATTATACGGTATTTTATAAAGTTTTTTATGCGATTTCACAAGAAACTAACGGTACTTTCAAAAGTTAGAAACACAGCCTACGGAAATGTACAATCCCTCGCCTGCGAATATATAGGAAAAAGTATATGAGTAGGCAAGTCAAAAATGTAAAAACGATGATTATAAAACTGACGGCGGTTTCTTCTGTCGGTGTAAATCCGAAAAAATATTATAACTCCATGACGCAGTGTCGTAAGTTTGGCTAAACTTTCGAGGTTTCAAACATTTATTAGGACACACAAATCAACATGAATCACCTGTCTTAAAATTTTATAATTCATTTGTCAATGCAAATATACTATTTAAAGTACCCAGGAAAACATTTCTTCAAATGCACTTATAAAAAAATTAAAATAAATAGTTCAGAATAAATTAAAATCTTTGAAATTTAAAATTTTAACGGACATTTTTACTGTTGATATTATTCGCGAACTATAAAACGGTAAAATTAATATCTTTTCAGATTTTTAGCAAAAATGTTCTAAATATTTTTGACGACAATTTTGACCAGTGCCCGCAATTTTGTTTTGATCTGGACGCAACTTGAAGTACGAATTTAAATTTGCTCTTTAACCAAAAAAAAAAGCCTTCTCCACACAAAAGTGTAAAACCGAAACATTCTTTATTCTTTTTTTCTGAATCTTAAATATAGTATTCTACACAAAACATTATTTACCAATATTTCCATAAATTTGTATACATGCGTAAAGCCAATAAATAATAATAATTGACCACGTGTGAAAACTACCTAGCTGAGACACCTGTTTTATGCGTACGAGTATTTTTCTAGCGTTTGCAACGACATTATTAAATACACGAATCTAGGACATTCTCCCCGTAGGTATTGTTGAAGAACTCCATTGCTTTTATACTTGCATTTGGTGCTAATATTAATATGTGATTTTCAGTACATTTATCGTACATTAAAAATTGTTCTTGTTTAGCTCCCCAGTAGTCCTCCATACACCTTCCACCTTTAAATTATTTACTGCTGCAATCGTTGGATATTAAACACTTTTTAATCTTTTAATATTACATTTTACGCTATCTTCTGATGAGATTATTGATTTTGCTTCATTTGGAAATTTCAGAACCCCCTTTACAAATAGACTTGGAGGCACTTCAGTATGATTTTTTACTTTTTTTTCATCTCACTTATCGATTTTAATACTACTTTTGCCTCGTCTGCACCATGATCGCAGTAATACTTAAGAGTACCGCAATTACAGAACACTATAGAAGCGACAAGGACCGAAAAATTGAATACCACACATGGTCGTATATTCGATTACCGGCTGTGAAATTAAGTATTTTACGATTAATGACAACCCGCCACCTGTCCGTCCGACCATCACAAAAAAAGACTAATTTAAATTTCGCGTTTTTTTATGTATATTTATTCTGATAAATCACAAAACCTAATATTATGATACTTTTTGGACAAATTTCTGGGTGACGTTCACATGGATTCCCGGTTAACTAGATACACGTACGTTCAAGGCTACCGAAACACGATTCACGAGAACAAAGTATTTTGAAGCTCGTATCGTACCCCTGCCTCAATTGATTTTTGTTTCATATAGGTAAGACCATCTAAAATAACTTTGGGTTTCCCCTTATTTATGTCTATAATATTCATTTGAAAAATATGAAAAACAAGAAATAAAAAAACACTCGAGAACGGAACAAACACGAAAATTTTTTATTATACTCATATTATGTTACATTTATGTATAGTTGTGTTATGAACTTAAATCTAACCAAGACAACTAAACAATAGAAATAAAAGTGTCAATCTCTATCAATGGATTGGTATTGGAAAGTACAGTAGGTACTATTGTAAATAATTAAGCTAAGTCGTAAAATATTTTAATTTTTTTATAAAAATAAAAAGGGAGGAAAGTCCGTATCATCAAAACATGCGAGGGAGGGGGGAAACGTCCGTGTATCAAATGTACGCGCATATAAGACGATTAATGAGAGTCTGGTTCGGGATAAAAGCCATCGGTGAAGGCGAAGACGGTCTTTAAAAAGAGTAAAGAAAACGAATTTTTTTTTGTCTCCCCCCCCCCCCCCCGAGGAATATACGTATATATATTATATTATGCATATACCTATACTGCAAGGCGTGACGAAAAAGAAAAAACGCCTGGAAAAATATATAACCTTTGTAGGATGAATTGAGGAGAACGGGGGCCAAAAAAAATACCGCCTCCCCCCCAAAAAAAAAATAAAAAATAAAAAAAAACAACCGACCTCTTTCGCACGCTAGTCATTAATTATACATTTGTCCCTAATTTCTCTCCCTTTTCCGTCACCGCCTCGCTGCACACGGCCGACAACGATACGCCCGTTCATTTCCGCGAGATTTTCAGGCACACGTCACCGTCGGAGGAGGTGACCTTTTCCCCACAACGTCGTCGTCTATACACGTATACGCGTATATATATATATATATATATATATATATATATATATATATGAACGATATCGTTTTTATACACACATTCGTTACACACACACACACACACACATGCTGTCTTATACGTATAAATACACTCGTATTACACACACGCGCGCGCGCGCACTGTGCAAGATCCCCCTCGAAAAACCATCAGAAGAGACGATGAGCGCAGAAGTTTTTGACTAATCTGTCGCGTGATTAATGGCCGCGCAAAAGTTTCGAGTTTGCGCGCGCCCCGCTCCCGCGTCTTCGCGGCCAGCACGCGCGCCCGTCCGACCAGCGAAGGGCGCTCCTTTTGTGCTCCCGCCGAGTAATTGAAAGTCTGCGCCGGGCGACAACAACGACACGCCAAGTGTCTTCCCGCCCGCCCGCCGTGGCGTTTCGCGGTGGCGACGACGGCTTTTTCCGAAACGCAAGACCGGAGGTTAGGATAAAAAAAAAAAAAATATATATATAATACGTACCTATATAGAAAACACGTTTCGACCGCTCCGGTTGATGGATCGACTTTGTTTCGGGCACTCGCGACGTGAATAATTATTAACACCGTGTTAATATGACCTTTTCTTTTCATCCGCGACCATTATTTTCGTTTTCGATAAATTTCCTCTCGCTTGTCGCCGGTTTTCCCACGCGACCCCGGACTGCCAAAAAATCCAATATTTTTCACTTTACCAAAGTATACGTGCGTGTCGCACTGCCGCCCAGACGACCACCACCGTCATGGACGGCACGGCCATTTTCCATTCACAACTCTCCGAACCGTCCGGAGGAGTCCGCATTTTCGTCACATCCCTGCAGTATATTTTAACAACAACAGTGGCTTGGAAAAAGTTTTCGCGGCTAGGTTTTATATACATATTTTTTTCTTTTTTTTTTTTACGATGTACATCTGATGACGCGCCGTGCGTGTACGGCTGTTGCGGCACTTGGACGAGGCGCCGTGTCCAATCGCCAAGTGACGCTCCCACTCCACCCACAGCAATAGACCGCGTGTACATTGTTTCCGCCATGCCTAACCGCCTTCATCACCGTTCCACCGCCCGAATCGCCGACTCCGCAGGCCCAGCAAATGTGGTAATAGTGTAATACCGTATACCGCGGTCGCGTAATGGTCCGTAATGGCGTATTCCGTGGAGAAAATACACTACAAATTTCATATAATATTGTCTTAGATCAAAATTAACGTTTTGGATCAATCGAAATCCTAATAAATTTTAATTAACGTAATCAATTAATCAATAAATCAAAAAGGTCTCGACGAGTCTATAAAAAATGCACATGATACGCATAAAATATAAGTACGCTATATGCAATAAATATATCATCTCCCAAGTATAATATATATATATATATATATATTATAGAATCACCTCCCACGGCCTTTATTTTTCATAACATCGTACATGTCTGTACAACCTCATTGCAGTACACATTCGGGATTACTGTACGTATTCCCGAAAGACCATTTGAAAAAAAACAAAATTCCGAATACGGTTTACCCGAAAATCATTTCCCTAAAGACGGGTTTTATTTATTTAAAATATAAATCTATATAAATATAATTTTTCAATTGTTTATTCTCGAATAATTAAAATAAACCAAAGGTCAAAAGTATAAACAATATAACAGTTAAACAAGTGAAATTGTAAAAGCGTCATATTATATTATATATATATACATTTATCGATAATCGCTTCACTCTTAAATGGTATTCGACCAACCGTTGACCAAGAGTAAAAGAATAAATTGTTAATATAATTCACATATTACAATACACGATTTAGCATGGTGAATTAATAGCGAATATAATGAAAACTTTTCTCTTAAATTAATAATATATTGAATGTGTGAAACAAAATTTAGTATCACGTTATGGTGGTATTCTAAATAATATAATAGTTATTACCGGGAATATAAAGATATAAATAATTTATTATTATTATTATTATTATTATTATTATATTAAATTATTAAATTAAATATAGAAACACTATTTCAATTATTCCATCGTATACATGTATTAATTAAGGAAGAACGAATAATAACTTGGTACGGCGTAACTAATTTCGACCATTATTTATTTAAAATAATTTCGTTAACATAATTTAAACGAATATTATTATTTATGTATTATTTTTGATATTATATAATATTGTCAATGTGTATAACCAAAAATTTTCATATTAAGTAAACACAATTTTTACCAAAGTACACTTAGACACAACTGTGGTCATGTGGTCAAAACACTTGTTTCGACACACGAGGTCCCCGGTTCGACTCCCAGGTACTAAAAGGAGTAGCCAGCGAGATTTTTCTCACTGATGACATCTGGTCTATGGTACAAGCCAGACATAATTTCCAAAAAAGTCCAAAATTTGGTAGCTATGCTTGTCGTAACCATCTTTGATTCTCCTAATATATATATATATATATATATGAAGGAGCAAACCTGAGTATGTTAGAGTTTGGAAAATAAGAGGATGTAAGCCCGTTAATTTATTTACACACAGAAGAAAATGGACAAAATCGTATTTTAAGTTATGTTAACTTAACTAACATGGAAAAAAATAATCCGCTCTTTTTAAACCGGTTACTATACAAGTTTCAAAATAATATATGCCTGCCAACTATTTAATAAACGTTTAAACAATTATTACTAGGCTTTATAATTGACCCACACTAATCTATAACATTCAACGAAATGTTCATTACAGCATAAATAAAATAATTTGGGAGACTGTTCATTTCGACGTTTTAGACAAATCTCGATATAATAGGTATGGGTAATATTGTAATAATAACGATTATTATATTTTGAAAACGTAACAAGTCATAAAAAACTAAACTTCAACGTAATAAATATCAAGACAGGCTTTGCTGTTGTGTTATTATAAGTACCTACCTATTTCCATTCTACAAAAAAATGTTTATTACTTTTACATAATTAAAGTTAAACATACCATTTTAAAAGTGTATTTAAAAAAAATAAGTTAATACTTTATTTAACAGTTATGTAAACATTTTTCGACATTTTAAAATTAATTATATGATGTTAATATGATAATTTTTTAATTAATTATTTATAAAGACTCTTAATGAAATTTAAAAATGCATCTCTAAGATATTTTTTTCCAATTAAGCTTATTTTAGTAGAACTATAAGTATAAATATGTGCTTATTTTAGGGGGGAAACTTTTAATACATATAACTCGTTTTGTAAATTTTCAAAATATTATGTTAAAAAATGTCATTTAAAAAAGTTAAAATTGTTTTGGTTTTCAACTTCTCTGTAGTCGAAATTAATCTTTAAATCACATTTATCAGTTCAATATATTGTTGTATATAACCAAAAAACCATAACTAGAATTTAAGAAATCGCGTTTTTAAATAAATATCAAGATTACGAAAAAATAAAAATAAATTTATTTGACCCACTTATATATTTCAATGTTTTTAAACTGTTGAATATAGATTTTTCTTTAAATTGCTTATTAACTAGAACCCCTAAAAGGCGAGCACAAAACGTCATTTTAAAAATAAGTATTCTACACAGAAAATAATCCTTTCTAAAATTGAGTAAAATGTAATTTCGTTTAACGATCGTATTTTACAAATTCGATATGCATTTCATACGCTTAAAAGATATACAAATTCAAAATATTAAGATCTTTCATATTTCGTACAACACGTGTGATTGGAAATTAATAATAATAATTAATAAATACTCCACATTATAAAATTTTCGGTCCTTCCCAAAGACAACGCATGCCTCATCCAAACAACTGTCACTACCATCATTGAATAATCCGTTCCTAGATATATATATATTTACATAATCGACACAGTTTATGCTAATGCCATTAAAGAATCTACTCGTATTGTCTGAAAAACTATATATAATCATCAGTTATACAAATGTATATTATAAGTGTCGAATTACAAAATATTTCCAAACCAACAAGAACCCGGTAGCTTATATTATATATATTTATAAATGTGGATGTATTATAGTATCTATTTAAATTCGTTTATTATATCACCGAATATGAAGAATATAAATAATAAGTGTATGCTAAGTATACATAAGTGCGTCCGTATCGCTTTAAAATCGACAATACCTTACAACTATACCGGACATCAGTAATATATTAAATTGCCAGTGCCCATGGATTTTTTTTTGGGGTAAATGTCTCGTATTTTTTTATAAAATTATGTCAATTGTATGAATTTTCCATGGATAAGGTCTAATAATGTATTTCAATCGTATATTCTATAGTTATCTCTCCTATTAACTAGAATAAAAAGATTCTAAATTTGTTTTTTTTATTCATACGAGTATATATAATATATTGAACATTAGCATTTTTAATCAGACTTTAATAGTATTCCCAATATTTTTTAAATACTGTTTTTTTTTTTTGAAAGTATTTAATACATTATTTTTCAGTGGCGGCTCGTGAGCTTTGAAAGTGGGAGGGCGATTAAAAATTATTCAATTTTGAAAAGCATAGAATGCAATAATAATTATGTATCAATTTAAAAGGTATTTAATGAACCAAAATTAATTCCATATAGAAAAACAAAAATATAAATACGTTTTACAAAAACCGAAAATTACAAAATAATAAAACTTATATGTTTTATACTCAAAATTTAAGCGTCTATCTTTCATTTCAATAAACAGGTCTTCCAAGTTGTTTTATTTCAATTTTCTGTTATATGATACTACATTTTTATCTATTACCTATATTATAATTTATAATAATATAATATACACCAATAATAAAAGAATAAATTTTAAAGAAATACAGAACACACAGTAAATACACGTTAACTTATTCCGTATCTATTGTTCCGCAGTCCGCGTGCATGTTGGGCGATTATTTGTATCGCTCTGGAGGCCGCATTCTTACCGAATTCCCCTTCCCATGTTTTTGTGTTTTGATCGTATAGTTATGACGGGCGATTATCAACGTCGCCCTTGCGCCGAGCCCTGTTCGATACTCGATAATCGCGCAGATGTATAATAGTTGCCTCTATTTCATCAGTGCTATTATTACTTACTTATATTTTTAAGCTCTGATTACCTCATAAAGTTTTCATAACAATGGATAACGATTTTTACTTAATATATTACAATAATAATATTATTATGATAATATTTTGAAAATGCATTACAATGTAAATACAAATAATTGTTAATATTTAAATCAATATCTAGCTTGTTAATAAGTAATTTGTTAAAATTTTAAATTGGGGGGGGGATGCTATAGCCCCGTCACCACTACACACAAGCCGCCAATGTTATTTTGAATACTTTTTAACAGTATTTCAGTCGTATAAAAAAAATAATTGACTGCTCATGTTCGATTAAATAATAATATACTATATATATTAAATATAATAAAACAGCTATAGGTACGTATGTGTACACAAATTTATCTTTCGTAAATAATTATACGTCATGTGCGTATTATGGAATTGTAAATGGTCAACAAACTTAAGAGATATAAATAATATTAATTAAAATATTATAATTGAATTGTACTAAAATATAATTTGAAATTAACAGTAAATATTAGTTTTATAATATACTATATAATATTTTTGTCATATTATATTGATAATACATCATAATTTATTGTTATGATATTGAATTATCAAAAAACTTATTTTTATCCATATCATAATAATGGTTTTTTATTTACATATATTATTATATTATATTATATTATGTATATTTATTTTTCAGATTCTATGATCAACTAATGTGTAAAAATGTTCAAATTAACGATATCATATAATATTTTCAAACGCCGGCATCACGCAGTGGATGCCGAAGTAAAAAAATCTCAAAAATCGTGTGAAATATCAAAATAGAGGTTATAAATAAATAGTTTTGGTGGTCGGCAAATCTCATGATGTATTTTATTTTGCAATAAATTTTAAACTAAATTAAATAGTTACTGTAAGCACCTTTAAAAGTTCTGAACTCACAAAACGCAAAATAGGTTTTCGATTTCAATCACTAACATGCGCTTATTCTCGAAGTTTGTAAGTTAAAAACGAAACACCCTGTGTATATAAACGGTTAGAGAAATCAAAGTAGAAAATTAAAATTATAATTAAAATCCCTCGTGAAAAACAATACGATATATTTGTTATTCTTTTTTTGGGCAAATCATAAAAAAAAAAACGATTATTTTAATAAGATATGACATGTTAATATATGAGAGCTGTATTTGAAATTGGATTGGGAATTATTATTCATGATTTTTAGTGAATTAAATTTGAAAAATGTAATTCCAAACGACTTAATAATTTAATGAATAAAGGTCATTCCCCATCCATGTACCAGTAAAGTGAATAACGAGCTTTTCATAACAGTTTGACATATGGAAAACGAAAACCTACGGAAAACCGTATAATATATTTAGTTCAGAGAATTACTTCAAAGTTTACCACGTATATATAGCTATATATAGAAAACGACAATATCTGTTTCAAAATAAATAGGTAGGTAGCTAATAAATTTCCGTTTGACTGACGAAAGTATTTTTAATAAACTCTTTTATCGACTTATAAATTATATATATTTGTGTGTGTGACCAATAAAATAATATAGAAACTGTGGTTATTGAAGTTTTAATAAATTCAATATAAACGTATATACTCAATTAGTTCAATCATACGTGAAATAACTAAGTTGGGATCGAGTATGTATTAGGCATAAAAACCATTGCTGAATAAATAATATTTGCAAAACCAAATCATTATAAATATTGAAAAGTTCATTATTTTGTATTTTATAAAATATTATGATGATTTTTATTTTTTCGTCTATAATATTAAATATTCATCAATTCTGGTAATAACCATGTATTACCTAACTACCTATGTATTTGAAATTCACTCGGTTTCTAGTCCAATTTTATCAGGACTTTAAAATAATGTTTAGTAAAAATCAATCGGTTAAATATCCGAAAAGATTACAATCAGAAACTAAAAATTGTAAAATTAAGTTACATTTTGATTTAAAATGTTTACAATTTTAAATTTACAAAAACCAATTTATATTCACTCACTATCGTAAGATTTATCAAAAAAGGTAAATACAATTTGTGATTCGACCAACCGTAATGTAAATACATATCAAATTTCAAATTTACTGATTTGATACATCCGAAAAAATCACTTACTTAAAAGAAAATGAAAATTCTTCTTGGTCTTTTAAAATGCTTTAAATAAAGATGCGCACACATTGCAGCTGGTACGTAGGTACGTATTTAAGGGTAGAATACATACGTTAGGTATGTTAGGTACGTTAAAATTATTGCATCGCAGTGCGATAATATATACAGTGTACAGATTATATACATATTATAATATTATATTATATTATAGTAATTATTCTTTTTGGTTTCATTTGCAGTTTTAACTAAATATTTTATACTATGTAATTATGTAAACACTTAATGTTTTTTAATAATAAATGATATTTATATCATTTGATATATTTTTTATTAATTATTACATAATATCTGAATTTAGTATTATATAGTGGATATCTATAATCATTGATTAAATGAGTAGTGGGTACTTAACAGTATAATAATTATACTATCATTTTTACATTTTAGACATTTGTATAATAATCTACATAATCCTAAATAGTGAGTGGTCACAATTATAGTGATCCACATTCCACAATAAGACTATAAATTGTTAATAATTTAAGTTTATAATTTAAAATTCTACTGTAATCTTGTCTTGTAAATTGTAATGATATCGGTTATTTATTTTAAGCTGACATGGCGAACGATAATATATGAGTTCGATATTTCCGCCCGTTATCGTATTTTGGATTGTGTCGAAGACCTAAAAGTACTTACATATACGAATAATACCTACTAGGTACATAAATACCTACCTAAATTATAGTTTAACATAAATATAAATTCATCATATTACATTTAAATAATATATTTTTTTATATAATTATAATATAACTGTATACCGGTATATATATATAATAACGGATAAGATTTTTTCATAGACAACTATTAAATAAGTTATTATTGTTATAAATGCATTTCATTAAATTATTACTATGAAATTAATAAACAAACGGGAAATCTATAAGAAATAATAAACGATATTATACTCAATATTAATATTAATAAACGATAGGTACGATATATTTTACATTGTATCGGCGCTGCGCAGTGCATGATACGGTACTGGTGAAATATCCGTGACAGTGTGTAAGCTATTTTTTCTTGTTTGAATTATGATTTGATACTTTTTCTCTTGTTGAAATTTGATTTTTAACCCACGGTTTTTATTATTTTCTTATTCCATTCCGATACTATATTGTTTTTTCGAAAAATTTAAAATATATAAATGTTGTTCAAATTATCATAAATGTATACGGGAGGTAATTTACGAAATCGGTAAAATGTACGGTGAACGATTTTAAACACGATAAATTCAAACAACAATCAAACTACCACCTAAATAAAAACTACATTAATAATAATGATAAATTTAACACGATAGTAATAATTGGTATACATTTACACTGGCTCACCTATGTGATTATTCGCATTTTCCGTACGTGTAACTGATGCGTACAAAAAGACAGGTAAAGCTCCGAAGATATATGGCATTTACCCTCTTCCTGAATTTAAATCCATATGTACATGTATACGTTAACATATTATTAATATCAATGGCGTGTGTGCATAAATAAACGAGTTCATAACTGAATAAAAAGTGAATTATTCGTTTATCCCGAAATTAGTTATGCCGTATACGTGTGTAATTTATACCGAAGGATAAAAAAAAAAATACATAACTTAATAACGTTTTCAATTATCCTTTTTAATTTTGAAAACACTACATACGCGAATATGTTGCGTTAAGGTGTGCCTTTTTACAATTTATAGAAACTGTGAAATATTTCCTAATGTTGAAAATGGAAAAAAATAGTCTTTTATACACGATTAAAAGTTACACCCTACATACATACGTATATTTACTGAGCTCGTGATATTCACTAAAGTAAAGAAACGTATTTTTAGAAAAATTAATCAATTGAGGGTTAAATCTCCCCTATGAAATTTGTATAGCTGATATATTACGTAAATTTTTTTTTATATCAGTTATTTTCATATATATATACAACATGTAACTACACATTTATCACTATAACCAGTACCTAGTGCAATCAATAGACTTTATAAGACCTAAATGCAAAATAAAACCGTCTTAACTTTCTAAATTAAATCCTCCCTGAATTTGACTACATATTTTCATAATTTAATTTATCATTTAGGTGAATATCGTATATTTCTATCATTTTTGAACTGAAAATCTTAGACGTATTTTTGTCTATTCATGCCAATAAAGTATACAAATACAAGACTTTTAACATAAATTAACGTGTTTTTTTTTAAAACAAGATTTTAGTTAACTACATAAAAATTCAAATAAACATAAAATCATACCTAACAAATAGAAATATGTCTATCAAATTTAACGTTTAGTATAGGTACCTACAATGTGTATATAATATATGTATGTTTTAAGAAACATTATATTTTGTCTATAGTAGGTATGTATGATAACTATATTTTTTCTAGAATTTTTATCTACAAAATGTAAAATTATAGATATTGAGTCACCTATGTAATACAAAATTATATATATATATTATGCATACAAATATTTCCCATCAAAAGAAACCCCCTAAAATGTACCCGAAGTGTGCAAATTCTCTCCCTATACCATCGGTAGTTCTATCAATGCGCGGTCTACCTATTCTATTGAACAACTAACACGTCCCCAATGTCGTTAAATCATTTCTACTCAAAGTGGAATTAACTTCGGTTAAAATAACTTTTAGGACCTTTCGGAGTTATGTGAATGCCATCAATTGCTTTTCATTTATATGACGCTACAGTATATATTATCGATCGATCGTGTTAAATACGCCATTACTATACAAGCAGTCTATAATTAATAATTTGTGTAAATTACTATAATGTAAATTCCACAATCATTAGGCAAAGTGGGTTTATATTTTCTTAAAAAATTTTAAAATTCATTAATATTTATAAAATATATGACACAAGTACAATTATTATAAATTAAAACGCAATTTAATACTTTAGTACACTTATACATAAAAAAAAAAAAATATGGTAGAAATAAAACAATACGTTTAATATAATCAACGGATCTCTGTGTACATTTGGACTTCAAAACTATAGACAAAGATCAAACAACATATACGATTTATAGGAATGTAATTTTGAGAAAAAAAAATATTTCACATGGTTGTCTACATCACACTATGTGATTATTGTACATAAATCCTAAAAAGAAAAAAAGGTAAGAAAAGGACATTTTTTAGAAGAATTATTTACGGGGGTTAGGTACTTCAATTGATTTTCCATAGTGTCCCTATATACGTTCACGTCGAAAAAAACATCAAAATAAAAATAACCAGTCGATTTTAAATGTCCTCGTATATATCATTCGATGGAATTGATAAAAAAATGACCACGTAAAGTTACGGAGTAGTATTTTTACTTTTTTTTCATAAAGTACAATCATTGTAGATAAATCAAATCCTATAAATAAAGGTATTGGAACATGTAATAAAATGTTTGTACATTATTGGATAATTTATGGCTATTTATTAGTCTCCAAATGTATACCTAGGCAATTTGTCGCAAAAGTTATAGCCAAACTTCCACCATAAGGTAGTCGAAGAACCACTTAAATCCTTTTTACGATTGTTCTGAATTAAGAACACGATATTAGAAATGTATTCAGAAATGAACATTTTTTCAAATTTATTGTGGTGGTGAAATAAATAACTACCTACCTATATTAAAACCGATTTTTGGTCTGATGTATTACGTTTGAAAAAAAATTATATAAATCGTGACATAATTAATACATGTTATTTATTCCGTTTTTGTAATTCAATGATATCACACAACATCGCAAAAATTGGATGTGCCGAGCGTACAATGCACACGAGCTCCGAGATAGAAGGGGGGAGATAAGTGAATTGCCCCCCTTGACCTATTTTAAAAATCTTTATTGGTTGCATTATTTTAATATAAATGACTAAAGTCTATTATAAATTGTTCAAAATAAACAATTATGATTCCAATGTCTTATCTTAACCACTGGCATTAAGGTAGATAATAAATAGGTAATTACCTACCTCTATAGTCTGCACTGATTTTTGATATCTGAAAAAATGAAAAATCTTGATTTGACGAAATCGTATTTTTGCCGTTTTTCCATCACTTTTGGTAGTATTTCCTTACGCATTAAAAAACTATTGAAAAAATCTAAAAATTACCTTTTTAAAGGACCAACTAGATGAAATTTTCTACCCGGAAATACCTACGCTCAGAATCTAAAATAATGGCCAAAAAACAATGAAGATATAAGGTGTCTAAACTTATATTTAGAAACCTAAAAGTAAAGTGTATGTATAAAATATAAATAAAAAAATATTTTGTCCCCCTCCCCTTAGCGTTTATTAAGAATCGCCACTGCCTGTAACTAGGCTTCGTCCAATATTCGTAAAAAAAAATTTTTTTTCTCTTTGTAGCACACTTTGATTGTTTTTTAACCTTGCAAATTCGATGTCGGATAGGTATTTTTTAATTTTTATTTTTGAAACAGTTTAATACAGATTTTAACTAGCCCAAGACATTTATGGTTCATGATAACGGGCTGGGCCCTTGGGCCTCAGCTTGTTTTAAATTTATAGGCACTATATTTATATTTACATAATAGTAACAATAAAAATATTTGTTAATAAATCTACACAAATTTTGTTCTTCGAACTTAATATCGATTAACAAAATTAGAACGTATATTATTATTATTACGATTAATATTTTCTATATTCTATGAACACAATCAAAAATTTTAAATAGTCGTCGTGTAAAGTTTAGAGTCAAAATATATATTTATAGACAAAATATTTGTGTAACTGCTAATCTTTTTTTATAAATATATTTAAAATCAAAAATTAATTAATACAAAAAATGTAATACTTTTATAAAAATAAACATAAATATATATTATAAAAATAATAATATATATAAATAAAACTAATATACCTGACAGGGGCTGCGGTCATCAGTTATATGTGCGGGTCTACCCAACGGCCGTGATGTCGATGGTGTAGGGAAAGCACCAAAGTGTTTTGGGTTAGATTCGCACTTGAGTACGCAGGATAGGTTCAAAGTGCGAGTAGGTACGT
>JAIPRL010001274.1:40316-88980 GCA_025469235.1 Pemphigus obesinymphae
GGCGAGTGATATGAGGAAGGTGGGAGTAAGTGAAGAAGATGCGGGAGATAGAGTTAAGTGGAAGTGTAGGACCAGGGTGGCCGACCCCAAATAGTTGGGAGAGAAGGCGAAGGAGAAGAAGAAGAATATACTGATATATTATAAAAAAGCACTATATAAAAAAGAAAATGTGTCTAGATTATTTAATAAAGATTATAAGTAACAACTAATTTTGACCATAAGTAATCATCAGATTACTAATGAATACTTAGATATAAAACATGCAACGGATCTTTTTTATCAACAGAACTTACAAAATTAACCATTGTCTACCGAATTATGGCTATAATTCATTTATGGATTAATTTTATATTATTTTCAGCTTAATTTTCGAATTTAAGAAATAAAATTTATATTAAAATTCTTTAACACGGTAAAAATTATAAAATATATATTGTTGTCTCTTGGACTATTTAAATTTTTACATTTTTTAGAAATATTTGTAACATTTTTAGGGCAATATTTACCCTAAATCTACTTAATATCAATTTAAATTTGATCTGAATAACCTACTTCCGATATTTGAGGACGGTCTTCCATTATTTAAAATGCTTTTATTCTCCATATTAATAATATAATATCAATAACTACCTATAATAACAAACTTATTTAACTTATACTTATGTTTTATCAAGTTTATACTTATGTACAATTTTTTATTCTTCTTTTTTGCTTTATAATACTGTAAGAATTTTAGCCATAACCCAACACTGTCACTGCCCTTCAACCATTCCAATCCTGAATTTTAACTTCCCAATCCGTCACTTCGTGCGCCCGGTTACCTTACTTCGCTCGCGCACCCACCTAACATGTTATTTTACCCGACTCGGTCGGCCACACAATGTGTATAATATGTGTGAATAGAACCCTAGAGTTACTATAACCGGGGTGGCCGAGGTGAACTAGGACCTATGTAGATGGAAGAGTGTGTACAGTGTGTGGGTGTGTAGGTATATTTAAAAACTATGGGACAAGGTAAACTTAAAAACTAGTAAAAAATGGTAACTTTCGTGTATGGTAATTAAGATTTCGTGTATTGCTGGTACAAATAATAATAATTCAATGACAAATAGTAAAAATTCACAAAAACACAGAAATAAACAAAAGTAATATAAAAAAGGTTAGGTACGTAATGATAAATAATTGCCTGGTTGGCACAACCAATTGAAATATATAACGATAAATAAAATAAAATAACTCACGACCTTTGTCGGTGTGAAGACTGGCCAGCTGCACACCTGTACCTAAATTTAAATAAATAGAATAACACACACACACACAGATAAAATAATAGAAATAATTTACGTACACATATATAATAAGTGGGCATCAATTTTCAATTATGCTTGGCTATATTAGAGCCGATTCTAACAATATAATAGGTAAATTTTATACATATAATACAAATAAAAACGATTTAGACTATTTGAGCACGTGAATGAAAATACAGTGATAAAAATAATTACAACGGTAACAGTGGAAATTGTATGACCCACTCAATACGGGTAAAATAATACTTCTCGTGTGATCGCTCTTGCGGAGATTAGCGCACGCGTTATAATTTATGACAATCATAATAAATGATTTTGGCGATTCGCGCACGAGACAACGGTTCACATACGGATAATAATAATAATAATAATAATAATAATAATAATAATAATAATAATAATAATAATAATAATAATAATAATAGTAATAACAATATGATATTGGAGCCGATTAGCGTTCACTCAATACAAAAAATTTATTATAAGAAGTACCAAAACGCGGTATACGGAACGGCGACTTGCGACGACCGACAACGACACTCAAAGACTGGTATATTTACGATAATAAACGCCGAGCGTTGGCCTTTTCGTGATTAAATAATTCAGAATAATATATTAATACGACTAATTGAAATTCACGATACAGATAAACATTTACTTATGATTAAGGCACGTGTATTTGTGGCTGGCCGGTGATTACGTATTATAATCACTAATTACTATTAATACTAAACACTATCTATTCGTCCCTTTCTTGGTCTTTTTCGAAATTTTTCCCGACATACTTAATATATAAATTATACCTGTAATTTTATGAAAAAAAAGATAATTATCATGTTATGCTTTGACATATTTCATTATACATATATAAATAGGTGTCTACTTCAATTATTATCTATAAATCTGAAAACTACAAAAATTAAAAACGCTGTTTAAAAAATCACGCGTGATTCAAAAATTATTAAACATATTTCGTAAATGCATTGGTTCTAATAATTCTAATGTATTCCCACTCATTGTTTAATTGTATAATATAATATTCATATGTTCAATATTAGCGTATGTCATTATATCCGCATGTATTTTCCCTTAACTTATCTATTATTTTACACATTGAAAATACCAACAGCGTCTTAATATTCAACAAGTTTCTTGATTTAGTTCATAATAATGATATATGAGCTCCATATTTTCTAGGCCAAACTAATATCGTCCATATACAACTTAATTTTGTTCGGAATTTTTGCAACCTATATATCATATGAAAACTTGCAAAAGTTCGTTCATATATCACAGTATTGATATTTCTTATTTATTCCACAGACCCAAACACATACTCCGAGAAACAATATCGGGCTATAAGGCGGCCTATTATATTGTTATAAAGGCGTTCGACCAATCGGATGTGGGCACGTACAACTGCATATCAACAAACTCCATAGGAAACTCTGAAGGCACGTTAAGAGTGTATGGTAAGTGATCACAATAATATTAATTTTTAAATCATATTTTTACTATATTTATGAACTGGTTAAGATATTTTTGCACTTTAAGGCTCAAACACATTTTTCCGAATTAAAGTGTACTGAACCTGAATAAATTATACGTTATGACCTGCACTATAACATTGAATTGTAAAAACTATAATTGATAATTATGAACAACAAAAATTAATAGATATTTTTCAATAAACCAATTCTTATTGTCATAAGTCATATCTAAAATATTACAAGAGTAAAATCATAAAACATATTATAGTTAAAAAATAGTGCAATGTGGAAAAGGCCGGAAAATCTCCTTAAAAATTTTGATTTGACTATTCTAATTCTAAATAAAGATATTACGTTTGCATAATATTCCAACTGACTATATAGATAGTAACTGAACAATGAATTTTAATAATATTTGAAAAAAAAAACAATTATAAACAGTGAAATCATGTAAATATGTAAATATTAATGATATATTTCATTTTCATTTGTCAATGATGTCTATATAACCTAGGTGACTATGTATCGCTTTTCGGTAGCACCAAATCGTTTACTCGTTCAACCATCGTTATAAATATAGGTAGGTACTTTAAATTTAATTTAAAATAATGATGATGTCAATAATATTTCACTTTCCAATACAAACTTTATTTAACTCAATACGGTTCATATTTTAATTGACCTTTGGTAGATATAGTAAATACATACAAATAATAAAAAAAATTAATTAATTAATTAGTCAGAAATACAACCAAATGCAAACAGTGGACTGACATGAAAGTTCTCATCTAATTTTTCCTTGCAAACTGACCAGTTTAGATACCAGAAAACCTACTGAATTGCTTTTTTCAACTAACGATTATTTTCGTACATTTTGTTACTATAATGAAATTAGGTTTTCTGAACATTAATTTGCACATGTCGGATGTTTTTCTACAAACTTATTCGCCACTATATAATGCAATTAAACGGATAATGTAAAACCGTTTTCATTTTTCATAATTTTTAATTTTTCGTCAAAAAATGTATATAAAATATTCATGAATTAAAATATTAACCTTATATTATAGATTTCAATTGAAAAAATACGACGAAAACGTAGGAACTATAAAATAAAAAATCCTACCAATCTAATGATTTGTAAATCTGTAAAAATGTAAAAACGTAAAAATGTTAAAACTACTATGTATATAATATACATACAGTAGTATATATGTAGCAGTATATTTATATACTCATACTAGTATAGGTACTTCATACATACTACTATTGTATACATAAATAATACAACAATTACATTACAAAAATTCTTCTTTAGTGGAGTCTGAAATTTATAGGATTATCTTTAAGGTCAATGTGATAAAACACAAAGTATATAAAATTTAACAAATCATTAAAGTATCGGTATTTTTTTTTTCTTTCTCGAAAATATTTCTAAATCGAACTTATATATTATTATTTTAATCTATTTATATATATATTAACTTATTAATCTGATACTGAAACATATAGATATGTATGTACATCTATATGAAATATGAAATATACAGATGTTTGTTATTATTACAATTATATATAGGATAGGTAAATATATATAAATATATAATATATAATAATAATATAATAATATTATATATATATAATATTTATATATAAATTGTCTATAGGTATGCGTATTATTATCATTATGATAATATTATATTTAAACAATAACGGTAATAAACTAAAATAATTGATGATTGTGTGTGGTCGACGTATTATTTTAAATTATTTGAACTTTGCTATTTTGGTTTTTCTCATTATTGGAAAAGGTAAAAGCTATATCGTACATATTATAATTCCACAAACCGGTATATTTAAAATTATTAATTATTACAAAACATTGAATTTTATATTAACGTGAGATAAACCCCCAACGATAGCATCCAGTTAAAAAGTTTGATCGCGTAGTTTGGTTCTATTTTTATCTATTTAGATTATAGGTACTTATGTATTATATACATTATTGTGGTTTTTTAACGAGAAAATGTCTGCATCATTTACGGTTTAATTTACGAAGATAATCTTCTTATGACTAAAAATTGTGTTCATGTTTCCCTCGTATTTTCAAATAATATTTTTTTTCAATATTCTCTTAGCGCTTTTCATTATTAAATTTAATCATATATTCAAACCGCATATAATATATCAAATAATATAAAGCCACCTTAAAAAAAAATTAAATTATAAAAAGATCCTTTGTAACAAAAACAATTTTTATTAATAACTTGGTGTACATATAATATAGATAGACACAACAATAATATTTTTTAAATGTTTTTGTTATTTTTTTAATTTCATATATACTCCAATAATTATTAATTATATACACTATATAGTAATATTGATTCATGACAATATATGTCATAAATTGATAAGTGATCACTATCTAAACATTTTCTAGTAAATACGCGAATAACTTTCTAATAATGACAAGACCTGTTCCCCTGCTCCAAATATGACAACATTATTATAATCGGTGGTTTAACTATACAACTTTGCATCGTCATTTAAATTATAATGTACAATCCCGTGTGTCATTATATAAAAGTAAGTACATATTACCGGTCTACAAAATAAACTCCTATAATAATATAGATACCTCATAAATATTTATCATGAAGGTAAAAATTTACCGTGCACTTATTGCATACAGTTTAACATTGAAAAATAACGATCAGAGAATCATATTTTAATTTTTTTTTAAGTACCTAATGTAAATCGAAGGTCGAATGATCAAAAACTATATAATGATCGATTATGTTATCAAATAATGGTCAACAATTGGCTAGTAAAAATCCGTTTTTCATTACTACAGCATATTTAAACAAGTACAACCAAATACATCTTAAAAAAGAATTAAATAATATTAAATTTTGAGCTGCCACTCTTAAATACTATAATAATAATATATAAACATAACATATATAGAACAGTCAACTTTTAATGCACTCAAACGTATGTTTTAGGACTGAACTTGTGATTAAATATATAACCGTCAAAATATTCTGTCCCATTATTTATTTAAATCACAAAAAGCACTTTTTTATATTTTTATGAATATAATTACATTGAATTTTCTACTATAAGGTTTTTTACAAGAATTTAATATTCTATCGCATGATACGTTTTGAAAATCACTTTTCGATCACTCAAATTTCAACCACATGATTTTTGGTCAGATTACTTACCCTTACCCATGTATAGGTACTGCACCATAAGATTACGGTTCGTCAATTAATTAAATTTACAGTCCAATTCCAATGATGTTATTGAATCAGTTTTCAAATTCATTACCGTCTATCTATGTAGAATTGTATCTGCGATTTATTACGCATAAGCAAATATGAAATAAAAAAACCTTTGATAAAACATAGTTTCGATAATTTATTAACGAAATTATTGTAACCATAATTTTTTAAATTAACATTATAATTTTATAAACATCTTAACTATAGTAATTTCAATTAATACATACACGAATAAACCCAAAACCTCCTTTTTTCCCGATCATAAAATATAGGTTAGTTAGAAAACATGTTGCGTAGAAAATGCATTAAAATTCTTTGGGTGTGTTTTCCACTGCGCCGTCTTATTGATACCAATACCCTAAGGATTAACAAAGAATCGTTGTAATTCTCGGGAAAGAAAAACTTTCCGTACATTCCTAAGGGAATTTCCTTTTGACGAGACTAATTTTCGTATTATCAAACAATCAGCAGATTTTCCAAACGTTATCTCGGCAATATTTGAGAAATACTTATTTTTGATAAAAGGGTAAAAAAAAAAAGAACATATAAATATATATTTATATATTTAAATATTTTAAGTCAGTTTCAGCTTGAATTCGTAAACACGATTATACGATAAACCCCCTTATTAATGTCCATTATTCAATACGATAAAATATATTTATGTATTGTGTACCTCCTTGTATACTATTGTATGAAAAATCGATTTGCAATGTTATATTATTATACGAATTTTATAACAATCAAATTGAACAGACAACAAAACCCAAGTACAAGAACCTATATATGCCCACTCAACTGCAGCAATACCATAAAACATTAGCATAATGACGGTGATGCTTGAGGGTGCGTTTGTGGCCCCCAAAATTATTTAAGGATGCAAATATATAATCGAGGACCTATTTAAATCAATAAAAATGAAAAATTAATATTATACGTATACATATATTTTATAATTATCTACATGGAAATTATTTCATTATATAGTTTGCTTGATTTATATTTATATCATTTCAGTAAAGATATTTAATATATATAAACACTAATTATACATGATGAGCAAAGCAAGACCAAAACCAAGACTATGGCAGTAAAAGTAAAACAATTTTAATAAAAAAAAATATTTTAAACACAATCGAAGTAAATTACTTACACGATGTCGACTGCATTGAGAAAAAAAATAGTGTATGTACCTATGGTATTGGTCGTTTTTGATAACATGAAACTTATTCGGGAAATAATCAAAACCCCGTTTAATCATATTTTAGATAATCTTCTCAAAAAATAATACCTACAATAGTTTACAACAATTATTGCATTACGAAAACTGTAGATTGTGTGTAAAATTGTGAATAAAAATATGTATACCAAGAAAAAATAACAAAAATTCTATAATATATAATATATTAAATGAATTGAATCTTTTTTGTATTTAAAAGCAAGACTGCAAGAATTGCATTGCAAGCGTTGGTCTTGGTCTTGTATAAAAGTTTTGTTTCAGTCTTGTTACGTAATAATAAAATCGTGATACCTATTGATGTTGCTAGTTCTAATGCAGTCTTGGTCTTGTTCTTGGCCTTGCATTTACTGCAGACCAATATCGAGACCGATTTTTCTCATACCTAAACATAATATATATCATTTGCCAAATAATTTTCTGACTACTTTCAATAATAATGGTTATAATTTTTTTGTATATAAATATTTCTATAAAACCTACCACGCTATAAAAGACCTGAAAATAACCAAATAAGACAGCATATTGTTCTAATTATTATGTTTGAAAAATTATAAATATCGACACGAGGAATGTGTTTCGGAAAAGGCAAATTCAATTTTACGGTCACGTGCAAATACGAGTATGTACACATTTCAACGACCATCTAGCATCTGCTGAAATTTAATGGAATTACGCCACACTAGCTGTCATTTCGCGTGGAGAACAAATACTGTATTTATATTTCGTAATGTTAAATCGTAAATCGTATAGACACAAAGCGGCCGTTAACGCAACCACTGAAAAATCACGGAATAGTGCCCCATATGTACGTCCGAATAAAATATGTTTACGGTCTCGAGAAAAATAAATTTACACTATGCTGGAGTGCGAAATAACTGCACAGTGGTACTTCATAAAATTCTCAATTTGTGTCTTGTCGTAGTGTCTGGTCATATATATATAGGTATATAATATTATTATTGCCATAATATATATATATATATATAAGAAAATCTACCATCATGTCCGAAGTTATATAAACGAGCAGTAACCCTTTAAAAAGGATTGTTATTCCGAGATTTTTCTGTTTTATATTCCGACACCATTTGTCTTACACGGTACCTCATTTAAAAAAAAAAAAAAAAACAGAAAAAAAGGAAGAAAAATATGTGCTGTTTTAAACCGACAACCCGTTGAGCGTTTTCCATCACCACGACTTGTTAAATTTCTCTTCCGCGTAATGATTATTATTATTATTATGAGACTCTGGAATATACATCATCGGGACGAGGGACGCGTGTAAATAACTGCTGCACCGTTCGCTGGCGATCAAAATCTCGTTTTTATAGTTTTCCAAACACAATGTGTGTGTGTGTGTGTGTGTGTATACTATAATATATAATAATATTATACGGCAGTATAAATAAAGTATACAATGTACACTATATTTATGTGCACTGCAGTGGCAAGGCGAAGGACCTATTTACGAAAAATACATCAATTTCTATTAATTTTCAGAGAAGGTGGTCCAAAAGCGTATAGTGTACACCTCGATAGAATTTATAGTGCGTTACTGGTCGTAAAATGATATGCGAAATATCGCATTTTGTTTTATTTTATTAGAAGGGAAAAAATATCGGTCGTACAAATTTTCAACAATGCGTGTCAAACATGTCAAAAAATATTTTGAAAATATGTGCATATATAATATTTTATACTTGCGATACCTATAGGTTAGTTAGTCACCGGTACTGTCACAATTTTCGACAATTAATGTAATCGTTTAATTAGATAGGTTTCAGTCGTTTGTCCGACTATATAATAATATACAGAGTGGGGCACCGAATAGGACAATTCTACAACTAGATAAATATAATAATTTATTAATGAAAAAAAAATGTATAGATACAGATAGACTAAACATAACAATGTACCCACTATTATCATTTTAATTTTTAAAGTAAAGATAAATCATTGTACAGGCGATTCTCAGCAATATTCGGTATAAAATTTTTAAAAATAAATAAAATTAGGTAACCATAACAACTGTGTTTATTATTATGTTATTTCCCCTACTTTTATAAAATATTTCCATTATAAAAGATAGTTTATCTTTACGCGTAAAAAAACTACTGGAAAAATCGAAAAATAACCTCTGTAAATTATCAACTAGAAGTGTCTAGAATCAATTTTAATAATAAAAATAAATCATGAGGTACCTACTTCAAAACTTGCTCGACATCTTATGTTATAATAACATATAAAAAACCACGTCATGTGAAATTCAATACATTCTTCGATTCGCTCAGAATCTAATATATTTAATATAATAAATTATATTCATAACGTAAGTCCAAAAATATTATAACATTTTTAAATTATTTAATTTTTAAAAACTATTTATGTAAGAAGAATCATCTAATCTCAATTTATTATTTTATCATTTTCATTTATATCTCAATGGTTTTGTTAATAAACAAAATCGTCATTATTGTTCTTAGCAAATTCCTTAGCAATACCTCACTAACTGCAACAATAACTATTAAACAGCGTGTAACACATTGCACCCATGTTTTTTTTTTTTCTAATATAATAATATTAATATAGTAATATATTTGGTTTATAATTCGTATAACTTTATAATTTATTCAATCGCACTGTATATAGAAAAATGTATAGTTCAGCTGAAAATCTGTTGATACTGAAAACTGTTTTCGAAATTTAAATAAGGGCTCTGTAAAATGAAAGTACTTAGAAAAATTAATTTCAATTTATCGATTTTGGTCATAATTGTCAAATATTGTAACTAAATATTAATTATATTGTTAAGTCCGAAATTCATACACAGTTATACAATTAAAGTCAATGATGATAAAAAAAAAATCAAATGAAATAAATGAGTTATTGCATCGAAATGTCTAGAGTATTTTATTCTGTACAACGCCTAACTACGCCTAAACTCCTAATTTAATAAAAAATAATTACCATTAAAATAATATGATCACATTTTTTTTTAATTTTCGTTAACTTCGTTGATATATGATTCTTTAAGGTACAGGCAAAATTCACAACATCCTTGATTTTATAGTAATTTTTATATTATAATATTTTAATTTTAAAGACTGAAATTATTTTTTAATCTTGTACTCGTAGAATTTTATTTCGACATCCCATGTTCGTTTTAACAAACGGGCGTCGTATGATGAACCGATTAGCTAAGGACGATGGTCACTAACCTATGATCAAAAACTCCCATTCGACTCTTCCTATCCAAAAAATTATATATATACAATATGTACATAAAAAACCATTAAGTTTCAACTATTTTTATACATATTTGAAAAGTGGTCAAAGTGTTTTGAAAACATATGCCTACACCTAGTTTAAGATTCTGATTCCTAAATGAAGCCAAGTAATGTACTGGTATTTAATATAATGTGTTTTTTTTTATCCCTGTATATATTTATTTTGGGTAGGAGTAGTCTGCAAGCAGGAGTTTTAAAGTTAAACGCTTCTTTGATAGAAAATTGGTTCTAGTTGGTACTTTGAAAAAGTTATTTTTCGATTTTTCCCAGTAGTTTTCAAACGTAAATAAAAACTATCTTTTAAAACGGAAATATTTTATAAATTCAAGAGAAATAACAAATAAAATAGTAATGGTTACCTATTTATTTATTTAAATTTTTTTAATAATATTATACCAAACTTTGGTCAGAATCATCTTTCAAATACAATGGTATATCTTTGCTTTAAAATGTATAATAATATAATATAATGATCAACCATCATTTGTATCTGAACAAATTTTTAATTTTAATGTAAATAAAAAAACCCCGTCGACTATAAATATGCACAATGTGTACGAACGCAGTATTTGTTTCGAGAGAGAAAAAAACTAAACTCGCAAAATATGATTAACTCGAATAGATATACCACATGCGCGATTCGAGATAAACCAAATAACGCAATTTTCACATCGTGATGGAAAATAATACAAATATATGAATTCCATACTTGCGAACGGTCGCATTTAGATGTGCTCGGGTCGTCACGTCCCGAAATATTACATCGGAGATAAGGTAAAAAGGTTTTTGACAAGATTTTCTCGATCGAAACGCAGCGTTTGGGTGTTTGACATTAATTTCTTTTCGGGCGCATTTTTTCCGGATGGCAAGCACACAGAAAATCTTGGTCGTCTTCATATCTTCCACCAAAACGTTCTATATAGTGTCGTAATATGTATATTGTCAACTTTTGCAGTATTCATAATTCAGGTTAAAATCTACATTATTCAAATCATTCTATTTCTATTATTACTTCAATAAATTAGACTCATTCATTTTCAGAGACAGAAACCGTATCAATATTTTTATCGGTTATGATTTTAGTTTTAGTGATACGGTTTTTAGTTCAGTAAAATATTTTTTTTAATTATTGTTTCGCTTGGAAGTTTTTAGTTTTAATAGCTAAAAATTTTAGTTTCCATAAAGTATTGGTACTATTTCTACTATTTCAATGCCAGAATATATTACATATATATTGTATATATATATATACGTATATACCTATACATTTACATTTTCTGGTTTTAAACTTTAAAGTATCGATTCAATAATGGTTTCGGATGTCATACACTTGATTTTTAAAGGATTTTTATAAGCAATTTGAAGAAAATTTTAAGAAAAATATAAATGTTCAGTACATTTTAAAGTATTTTATAAGTAATTCTATGCTAGTGTTAGGTTTCTAAACATAAGTTTAGACACCTTATATCACCATTGTATCCGTTCGTCTGTATAGTTACTAGTACATATTTACGGTTGTTGATTTGGTTACTTGGAAAATAGATATTATTAGTGTTTTATATTTTTAGATTTTTGTTTAAAATACGATTAAAAACTAGAGAATTTAATACACTAGCAGAGTGGACTCTCCTAACTTATTTATTATTGCGCAATTATGATATTTGTTTAAAAATATACAAAACTTTCCTTCACTCTACATCTACACAGCTCTCTTAATAATTCACATAAACAAGTGAATTTAGTATTTATAAAAGAGGAACAACTGAACTGTGTTTCTCAAAAATAATTTTTATAAATAAATATGTAGCCCTATATTCAGGTTTTGAAAATCATTTTTTTTTTTTTTTTTTTTTTATTTCGATATATTATAATTGTTTAAACTTATTTAAAAAAATCTCATGGACTAAACACAGTAAGTGTCTTTTCTTTCCATATCAAAACTCTTTCTGCGATAATTATTGTGAACTAAGCTGTACACATAGAACTAAAAATTGTTTTTATACACGACTATATTACTCGTATAACGTGTAACCATGGATTTAATAAATAGGTTCTATTTTCCAAATTTTAAAATTGGTTATAATTTAAATTAACTCATTAAATAGCTTCCTTAATTAAATTAATTAAATCTATTTAAGAAACTGAAATATATTTGACAAATATTTAAAATAATTCATGATGAAATTTATGATTTCTTTATAATCTTTAAACATTAAAAGTTGAAACTGTTTAAGTGATTCTAATCAATCACTTGTCCAATTTCATTTTTTTCTAATATTAAATCACCTATTTTAAAGTAAAGTGTACATCATAGAGAAAAATATTTAGGAGACAATCTCATGATCGATGAGTTTTGAAATGTTAATGATAAAAAATTTTACAGTGATTTAAAAAATATAAAAATCTATTTTTATACCTTTGATAATAAGCTAAATATTTATAAAATAATAAAACCAGATGAGGTTGTCTATGATCTAGTATATCTTGTATATAATAGATGTTATAATTTTAAAACTGCTTTCAAAATTCCTATAAAAGGACTTACAGATTATAAATTATTTTGAAATGTATAGTTTAAAAATGTTTCAATTATTAAATTTAAAATAAATAGTCTTAAAATATTCTATATAGAACCCCTTAAGAACTGAATGTCTAATAACATAACATATTGATCATTGAGGGTCCCCTATAGCCTAGGGTCTGACTGGGTACCAAAGACCTCATCGGCAATTAACTTAAAAATATCCCTACTGACTAAATTTATTAGTTATTTTTTAATTGTATTAATTTATTATTTATTTTAAGTGGTATGCATTTTAGATTTTATACGGAATGAAAGATCTCTTTGATTTCACTTCAATTTACAACGATGTTTATTTTTTTCCTGCATATAACTTTTCAACCAGAGGATTTTATCGAATTTTAATATGCTGTATATTAATTGTTGAGAATTTTATCAAGAAGGTAACTTTTTCAGTAAATTCGTAAGGAAAACCTACTGAAAAATAGTAAGAAAAAACTGGTCGTTTCCTCAGAATTTCGAAAATAATAGTTCTAGAAATTTTAAATTTGTATACATTTTTCAATTTAGTTATATTACATACAATTTATTAAGTATATTCATCAAAAAAGCAATACATTATGAATAAGAATTAAATAACTAATATACAAACTTCGCTGAATACTTGTTATTATTACAGTTCATTTGACTCAAGTGTTGTGGGATCGCACTTAGACAAATGTAATTAAATTGTAAAGCTCATATTTTGTTTCCGAATGAAATTATATGTATATGAACGTTGAAATCAAAATAATAATGATTTAATTTTACTTGATTACCTTGTATATCTTTATACTTCAATACTTATTCATATAGAAATAATATCAGGTATTTAATCAAATAAGGAGTCCAAAAGATACCGACTAAAATATAGTGATCTGAGGCTGATTATATTTATTACTATTAGCTATACTATGAAATGATTTAAAACATTTTTTAAATGTGTTAAAACTAAAAAGCGTAACACATCGGTCAACTTCAAATCTGGTTTGAATATTAATCCGTATGTCTCAATATAAACTTATCTACGAGCTAAGAGACTTTACAAAAATATTACCAATAATAATATGAGTATGTAATGCTTTTATATATTTAAGAATTTAGGCCTCATAAAGCCGAAGATCCACTGGCAATCGTCATCCCAGATTATAGATCAGTTCGACGTCCCTATATAAAGTGTACGAATGTCTTACACGACAGACATTAAACTAGGTTACGTCGACAATTATAAACTCCCTTTTAATAAATTACCGGTGCAATAATAGGTTTACTTGAAAATTAGAAACAACGTTAGCATAATATTAGTTCATAATGTATTATATAGGTAAGTTTCTTTGGATCTAAAGCTGCTTTAATTATCCAATACTCTATATAGTATATATATATATATATATATATATATAGTTGCAGCGATAAAATTTTAAATTATAATGTTTAATCAAACCGACCATCGTCTTGAATGTGTGATCGCAAGGATGAGTAAATGTACCCAATCGATTTGTAACGCGTAAACGCAATTTCGAACGAATATCGACAAAAATTTGTACCTACCTGTAGTTACTAGGCATACGCATATGTGTTTATGCATAAATTATATAATATTCAAGTAAAACAAAATACAAAACATAACAACAGGCATATTTCGAGTTTCGACGTAAAACAAAAAGGGTTAAAACATAAAACGAATTCGTATAGTGATGTAAATTTATGTACAATTTAGTGATGTGCATATTATGCTTCGCGTATTATGTGATCGCGATTTATTGTTTTCAGTGAATTTTTTATATCTACGAAAATAAAAATGAATGTTAAATAATAATAATAATAATAATAATAATAATAATGATTCATCCAATTTCTTTTTCAGAACTTCAGGGTGATATACCCATTGGAAAGAGCTCAAAGAACAAGGTGGCCAGATCGTCGGCGTGTCCGAAGCACATGCACATAGTTACTGTAGCCGCGCTGACCGCGGTCTGGGCCACAGCTATCGGCTGAACATCGTAACACCGTCAATGAATACAAACTTATATGTCTGTCAGATATTTTGAAAATGATTAATATATAACTTTTTTTTTTTTTTTAATGA
The DNA here is from genome assembly GCA_025469235.1 of Pemphigus obesinymphae. Classification (NCBI taxonomy): domain Eukaryota; kingdom Metazoa; phylum Arthropoda; class Insecta; order Hemiptera; family Aphididae; genus Pemphigus; species Pemphigus obesinymphae. The sequence goes on from JAIPRL010001274.1 coordinate 55,580, forward strand.
ATATCTATTCGTCAGTATAGGTATTCGCTCATCAACAGACTGGATGTCTACTGTGATCGTACTCGTTGTATTTGCAAAAATAACGTGTGTTTCGCCTCTTAATATCATTTTTTATTATTATTATTATTATTATTTCCATATTATTATTGTGTATATAATACCTATACCTTTCTACCCAGCGCCCAAACGACAGCCGTATACACAATCGTTCATTACAATAGATTTTGGAAAAAATATGATGGGAATTACTCGTTTGCGGCAAAAAAAAAAAAAAAAAAAAAAAAGATCACTTAAAAGTTTAATATAAATATTCGAACGAAGGGAGCGATTGACCCGGTTCAGTTTATAGATGCGGTGAAAATAGTTTATATAAATGCAATGTTCAGATATAAAATAAATATATATTTGGCGTAAATAAGAGCAATGGTTAAAAGAAACCGTCTTCTTTTTTTTTCTTTTTTTTTTGGCACAAACGTGTATTGAAATTTTCATTTTTGACGCAAATGGATGACGGAAATAAGCGATAATTTTCCTCTTTTTACGGATCATGTCTAATATGATTGCGTACGCTCATTACCTATTGATACAGTAAATTCCGTATATATTTAATCTATATCACAATATGATTCCGTACAATTTAAATTGCAATGTTTCCCCACATCATTCGTTTATGTTCGTTATATATTTTTTTCTATAGTTTTCAATACAATTAAAGGCGTTGTACATTATTTAATAACTAATTATCGATAAGTCTTACTTCGTTTAAATAGATGAGTACTTATAGTTATGTAACTGATAGATAACAATATATTATTGATAAATAGCATAGTTAAGAAGTTTTTTTGGGATAAAATTACCAAAAATAAGAAAATAAACATATAATGGACGCAAACGAATGATATACGAGAAGTCAAATTAGCAACATTACATTTCAAATGCAGAATCTTATTTAGCCCAATTTTTATCTTTTTTTACGACACAATTCTGTATAGTATTTATAAAATGCAGTGTTGCCAATTTGCCACGATAAAACCTATACCTAATCCGTACACGTACTTATATCATAAAACATATCATACACAACCTGTGTTTTACCCGATAAAATGTGTCACTCTAATTTGTGTTTACCAACTTAGCAGATAGGTATAACCTATTTGTCGACTACCAAATTCGCCGACAATTATTAAAGTTTTAAATATGCGTAAGCCAATAATTATTATAATATTATAATTTAAACGTATAACTCGTATTGTAAGATATAAATATATATATATAGGGGAAACTGTTTAACGATGACATTAAAAAATGTTTTTAATTTTTAATTTGAGTGTTTAATAAAAAATAGTCAAAATTTAATTTCCGAAATTTCGGTTTTATTTTGTACGAGTACTAAGGCTTTAAAAATAATGTTATTTTTTTTTAATTGCGTCAATATTTTATTTAATTCAAATTTTAAATAAATAAACTAATTGTATACTCGTTGAGTACCTTGAGACATTCATATTTTTGTATGAAATGTATTATTCAATTACTTATTAAATAATTAATTATTGTATCTGAAAAACAAATATATATCTACATAAGTGTAAAATTATAAACCTATATATATATGTATAATATAACCTTGGATCTTCAGGGGAGGGGGGACTTCTCCCTTCAATTTTTTTTTTTTTTAATACAAACTATATGTACCTACCAATCTATTTGTTTTCAATTATTGCCATTTTAAAATTGGCCAACTATTATATTATGTACCTACTTTTTTTCTCATTATGTACCATTTTAAAATTATACAAGAAAATGTACCTAATTTAGATAATGGTGCAACTTAAAACTTAGGACACTAAGAAACGTAGGATAATCTCATGTATTATCCCCTGTAAAAATCCCGTTCAACCGTTCTAGACTGTGTTTTTTATTGCGTTTTTTAATCCCCATATTATGATTGTCTCTAAATAGGTTTCTCTGACTAGATTTCTTGGAACATACATTCGACATCCATTAGGACTTTATAGGGATATTCTCAGGACCTCCTACAGTCCTAAAAAGAAATTCTGTACTCTCCCTACGGAGTTCTGGAGTATGTGAATATAATTAACTAAAAATAAAACTTTTGTTTTCTCGAGTAAAATTATGTTTTATATTTTCAGAATAACTTTTGTTATCAAAAATCGTTTTACGACAGCAAATGTAACTTGGTCTGAAGATAACTGATTGTACAATAAAATATTTGAATGAAAGGAAAAAAATATTTCTTGTATAATCGTAAACGATTTATTTCATTATTAAACAGTCTCCCCTACCTACTCTAAATTAATATTTCCTAAATATCCAATTAGAAATAAATCTGGAACACCAGATAACAGTCGTGTTACCACCAAAAATACAAATCGTACGCAATCGTATTCCACTCAAACTTTGCATTACTATTTAAGACTTAATTATACGATAATAACGTTATGGATTATACAGTAAAATATCGTTGTGCCTACACACAAAAATCCGGTACTTTTATCTGAGAATAGGACACGATGAACTTTTGTAAAAATAAAATCGTTTCCAACACCGCCGTAGTCGATAATATAACAATATGTGTTATATCATAATTTATAATATTATTATTGTATACACATGATGATGACATATATGGCCGCTTTCCATACTATATTAGATTGTGTAAGTTAGGCATACCTATTATAATATGTATTGTTTGTTTGGGCCACTACCGTTTTATTAAATACAATTTAAAATTACATTCCTCTGCAAAGGGGCCATAATATTATTGAAATATGATGTGTATATATTATATATATATATATATATGGTATGGTATACCTATACCTAATTCTAATTTAACAAATTGTAAATATTATTCCATGCTTTTGGAACACTATTTATGTTACATTTAGCTTATTAAGTTTAATAAAATAAATGTTGCATATTATGTATAATATTTTATTTTTCATTTAATCGTAAACCGGGGTAGTACTATAGTACCTAACCTAACCTACCTCCATTACTTTTCTTTGAAGAAGATAATATATTGTTATTATTTTAGTTTCGAAAAACGATTATGAGCGAATTTCGGTATAATATTATTTTCCGATTTATGACAATTCGCCATTATTTTTGGAAATGGCGATTTTTAAGTGGACTTTTCACTATAAAATCGAGCTTATATCGTTATTAAGCGACTACAACACCAATGTGCAATTTGACCTAAAAGCTATAATTATAAAATCAGATTCTAAACCTGAAAAATTTGTAGAAATCGTCGATTTTTCTACTAGAGGTCTATCGAGGCGATTTCAAAAAAAAATGTTGGTCGTGTTCTTTATCATTAAAAAAACTGCGTACTATAGGTATAAAAATAATAATTCAAGCAATTTTTTTAAAAAACTACCAACTAGAGTCGATTTACTTATTTCCATCAAAAAAGCTCTTTAATCCGACCTCCTACACAACTTCTGAATCGAAAGTTTCTAACTGAAAAATAAATTAAGTTTAATAAAATAAATGTTGCATATTATGTATAATCTTTTTTTTTTTATTTAATCGTAAACCGGGGGAGTACTATAAGTACATAGGTACATACAAACCTACCGCCACTACTTCTCTTTGAAGAAGATAATGTATTATTATTATTTTAGATTTGAAAGCAATGATAAATTACTGCATTCGATAAATACGATTCTGAGCATTATAATTGAAATCCACTCGAAAAAAAAAACTGTGTGTATCTTTACATTTGGAGGAAGTGAATATATATGTATACACAGAAATATTATTATACACCATATAAGTATGTATATACACGTACGCTGTATAAATATTTTGTTATTTCCCTTGCATTTTTTCAAAACTACGAGTACATTTTGCATATACAATACACATAAAAGGATGTTTTTCTTCAAGCTTAAGGAAATTACTGAAAAAATCAAAAATAACATCTTAAAAGTACTAACTAGAACCAAGTTGCTATCGTTAACATCCTACGCTCAGAATCTAAAATAAGTAGATCCGCCGTATAAGTATGATAAGTAGGGAACGGATTTATATACTCAAAAAACCCTCAAAATATGAATTTAAAAATACTAATATGCTACAATACATGCATTTAAAATTTACAAATATGCACTAAATATACAAAAAAAAAGGTTTAAAAAGTTAAAAATATTTTATTTAATATTATTTTAATAAAAATTATATAAATCGTGTACATTTCTTATCGGACAAAGTCTACCTTATTATACCCTGAAAATTTGTTACTTGTAATTTTAAAATATTTAGTATTCAAAAACAATAACTTCACACATTTTTATAGTTGGAAATAAGAAAACGTGAAAATTTAAATTAAAAATGAAAATATGCACTAAAAAATTACAAACATGCAAAACAAGTTACAAAAGTTAAAAATATGCATAATATGCAAAATAAAATTGTTATATTAATAATAATAAAAAAAATCGTGCACAATTCTTATTAGATTTCAAACAGCTTATTCTAATAAATATATGCATTTACATATAAATTCGTTCCTTAATTTGTAAGTATATATACTGTGTACGTAGTCATATTATACCATATATAGTAAGTAATTTTAGCTTAAGGAAACTACTGAAAACTTCGAAAAATGTCGTGTTCAACTTCTCATCTAGAAACAATTTTCTATCGTACATACTTCAAAACTTCAAAACGCTTGTTCGACTCTTTTTAGTTGATAAGTCTCTCACAAAGATTTAAATAAATAAACACCATTGTAAAATAAATAAGTTCCTCGCTCCGCTCAGAATCTAATACCATTTAGATAAAAAATATTGGACGAAGTAAAGAAAATCGTCAAGTATTTTGTGTGACAAAAGGATTTCAATTAAGTTAAAAAGTAAATTCTATAAGACAGTAGTTTTGCCTACAATAATATATGAATTAGAATGTTGGGCAGTAGATAGGAAGATAGAACAAAGAATGAGTATAGCAGAAATTAAAATGTTAAAGTTGATGAGTGGAGTGACTAGAGAAAATAAAATGATAAATTATTATAAAAAAATTGAGATGTAGTATAGGAGTGGCTTTAATAGTAGAAACAATGAGAGACAACAGATTGACATAGCTCGGGCATGTTTTATGGAGGCACAGACAGAAGCAGTAAGATTAGTAAAGAAAATATTGCTGAAGAAAATAAAGAAAAAAGAAGACCGAAAAAGGGGGGTATAATAGAGAATGATGTTTGGTGGGTAAATGAAAGAGAAAAGGATGCTGGAGATAGAATTAAGTGAAAGTGGAGGATTAGAGTGGCTGATCCTAAATAGTTGATAGAGAAGGAAGGTGAAAAAGAAAAAAAATTGAGATAAAAATATAAAAAAATGTTTTTGTTAATAGTATAACATATATACAATCAAATTAAGGTTGGTAAGAGAGAATTATTGTTATTTCAAATTTGAAAGCAAAGATAAATCATCGCACTCGAAAGACGACACTGAACTAAAATCGGTATGATAATATTATTATAAATGGATTTGGAATGCACCGTCTACACCAAAACTAAAGGTGCCCATACACTATCGGATTGACCATTTTGATGAGCATTTTGATCATGACCGCCATTTTGGACCGTTGTCTAATACCGAGGTGTGTGAGGGAAATAATCCAGGTTCGCTGGGCCACTACTAGCCCACTGGACCCAAGGTCTAAATCGGATAATTTTGGATCGTGATGGGATGGATCTCACCACGTGTATGGAATAAACGGGCCAGACCGTCAGTCCAGTATACTGCTCAATGAAACCAAAACGTACGATAAAACGATTTTTTTTTTAATAATTTCCCATCGTAATTAATACTGATCAGAAAGATTGTAGTCCATATCCTTTTTTGTTTTATTTTTTCATTTTTTTTTTTTTTTTTTTTTTTTTTTTTTTAACTACACTATCACATGCACTACTATGTTTCATTGAAATATCTCGAAAACATTAGATAATAACATTCGTATGATGTTAATAATGCATATTATAGACACATTACAGTTTATCGTCAATGCGACTTCATTACAACAACTGATTCATATAATGTTGTAATAAATATTATAAATATGTTACAATTTAAGACCAATATGCGATATTAAAGAGAATTCATCTTTACAATATTTCGAATTAACATAATTTATATGTTATGACATTACATTCATTTATTATTGCTAATTAAATAAATAAATATGCAATATTACCTGCAAAACTTTAATCAATTAAATGATCATATATGTGTATACAGGGTGTAACAGGACTATTTAACATAGGCAACAACTTTTTTCTATTGAATATTTTTAAGTCTTTATGTTTTCAAATTATTATTATAGCCCGGCGCTATAACTTAAATATTTTTTAATTAAATTTTAATGTTTAGGAATTCAAAATAGAAGATGTAAAATTAGATTTAAAATTTAAAAAAAAAAATCAAGATAGCTATTTTGTATATCTGATTTTTAAATCATTTTATATAATAAATTAATTGTCAAAAGCTTATACTAACGTTGAGTCCATTATTTTTAAACAAATTTTAAAGTTTGTGAAAATGTCAATATTTAAGAAAATCGATAAATTATCGATCAATAATAATTGCGGGATGCATTCAATACCAATAAATATTTTTTTCTATGAAATGCGGTCTGATTCATAATAAAAATGTTATCATTTTAACTGAAAATATCATATTATCCTAATAATGTTATGTTATTGTCATCAAAAATTATTATTAACAAATAATAATCCAAAATTATATAAAAATTGACAATTTTTAGCGAGTTTAAAGTGATTTAATTAATATTGACAATAAAAAATTTAATTATCAATTTATTTCACGTTACTTACATTTAATAATATAGTTCTAAAAGTGCACTATTTTGTATAGGTAATATAACCTTTTAATATTGTTGTCGACTTTGAAATTATCGATTGTATTTAATAAACTGCGAATAAATTACTGTGATTGAATAAAATATTTTTGATTATTTAATAATACCTGTCCATGTTATATAATATTATACATTCAAAATGCATTGGTAGCGATTCTGTGTGTTAACAAAAACGTTTTTTACCTATATTATAATATTGGTACCATCATTAGTCATCCACAATTAATATAATTTATTATTATAATAATTATTGTAGTTTTGACTTTGGGTTCGCTGAAATAATATAGGTACGATCTGTGTCATCAGAGTGTAATATTTAGCTATCGACAACTAGTAGGATTACATGGTTTGATATAATATACATATTATAGTATTATAGGTGCAATACACATGTATATACCTATACATTTTAAAAAAACTGACTTATGTATACATTAATTTGAATTTGTAAGATTTTATACTTAAAGTGTATTGTATGCCTTACTAAAATTAACAGTGTACATACAGTTTAATAATTACATAAATTACTCATCTGCAATACTATTAAGAGTAAGGCAAATATAAAATACAAAACAAAGTATATTTAAGATTCACAATTTATTTGAAATAAAAATAATTTTAAAAAAAAAACTACTAGGTAATGAATTACAATTTATTAAATTAAAATTAAAGTTATTGGCCAATTTTATTAGCTATAACAATATTAACAAATTATTTAAATCGCTATTTTTATTTTTATTTCTATCCACAATATTTCCACTACAATCGCTTAAAAAACATAAGAAATATTAGAATTTACTTAATGGATTGCTTATAGTATTGGTAGTATAGTATTTGTGTAAATTCTAAAATCAATCGGTAAATAAACAATATGTAAATCAAAACTCGCATAATAAAAAAAGAAAGAAAAATAACAATAAAAATAATTTGGATTTGTTTTAAAACACAATTCAGAATGTATCTATCTTATAAATTTAATATCGTAAATTAAAAAATACTAGATGATTAAAAATTATAAAATTGCATTGATAATGTATAGTAAATATTTATCAGGATATCTATTTTGTGCTAAAAAAATTTTGAATTCTAATACCTTCAATATTAAAATATGTGAATTCATTATTAAATAGTGATTTTTTATTAGATTACCAACTTTCATCAATTTAATAATAAATTATAATACATAAAGAATACTAGTAGTTATACCTATGGATAAAATATTCTAATTTTATTTATTCTAAATAAATGCTTTTAAGAAATCTAAGTCACATATTAAAAGTTTTTTTTTTTTTACTTTATACTAGTATTCTTTAAATTTGTATAATATTATAAACTACCTAGGTAACCTATAACATATTAAAAATAAAAAAATAACATTTACTTATTTTAAACAACAATATAATAAGTTTGATGTCCAATGTTGATTGATTGCACAGCTAAGACTGTGTATGTTATATTGAAAACTGTAATATACTTTTTTAATTTATGATCAGAGTTCAAGAGTTAATATCTACAATATACAATTGAATAAAATAGTTTTTATTCTTAATATTTATTATTAAAACATTTATAAAGAGCTTATTTATACTCACATTCTGTGATATATTTTAAAGATATTTTACTGCATTTTGTTATGTCATTCTTGAATCAATAGTTTACAATGTATATTGTGTTTTCTTGATTGAATTACGTTAGAGGCAATGTGAATCTGAATGTCCGCCTTGTTTGATATTTTCTTATAGATAATTTTAAATAGAAGCTTAGATCCACAAACAAACTTTTGTGGTAATTCACATATACAAATAATGTATCATAATATGTTAAAGTCAAATAGTTTAAACATATATAAATCACTTAATAACCATGATGTTTGTGTTTGTAAATAAATATAGACTTGCGGTTTTAAATTTTTAATAAATACCAATTCCATTTTCACAATCATAAATTATTGAAATATTAAAATATAACTAGTGATTACAAAAAAACTATCATTAATTCCGTAAAAATAAAAGCATATTTTTACATGTGAAAATTGTATTTGTTATGCATTTTAACTTTATTTTTATAAACATCATCTGATATCACAATTATCATATTACGTTATTTGGCGGTCCAGAAATTTGTTATTGGCTTAGTAATAAAAATTATTTCTTGGAAAAAAATAAAACGGTAAAGGCCATGTTGTGTATAATGAAATATCAGAAAAATAATCAAATTTTTACAAACTTTAAAAAATTTCTGTAAAAATAATAGACTCAATGTTAGTAAAAACTTTTAACATCAAAATTTTTTTTAAAATCAGATCTACAAAATGGCTATCTTGATTTTTTTTTAAATTTTAAATCAAATTTTACATTTTTTATTTCGAATTCCTAAACATTAAAATGTATTTTAAAAATCTTTGAGTTATAGCGCCAGGCTGTAATATTAATTTAAAAAAAAAAAAACTTCAAAATATTCAATAGAAAAAAAATGATTACATCCTGTTACACCCTGTATATACATATATAGGCTATATTTATTGTACATATACAATGTACATTTATTAAATATAAAAAAAACTCATAAAATATAATATTATAGTTACAATTATTTAATTTCATGAAAAACATATATCTGGTGGACATTTTAATTGGGCAACTAGATCCTAATTTAAAGTTAAAATAATCCAGTTTTTCGGAACTACACTATATTCATTCATGTTCGTGAATTATACAATACCAAGTAGCAGTCTAACCCTGAAATAAATAAAACGTTAAATTTATATGGAAACATCAAAGAGATACTCATAAAGTATTAAAATATTATATATTTTACAGATATATCTACTACTACAATTTACAGATCTAATAGATAGTTAAAAATGATTAATTAATACTTTTTATTGCTTTATATAATGAATATGTAAAATAATCTAAAATTAAATATATAAAAATCAAATATTAGAATTTTATGATTTGTTGTGTAAAGCTAGGTTCATATAATAATAGGTATATACACAAAAACCCGTAATTTTTTACAAATTAAGTTCTAAGTAATTCAAAAATAAGGTCATTCACATAAATCTTTCTCGAAAATCAAGAAATAACTTTTTTAAAAACAAGTAAATAAAAAAAATAAGATCAATATTTTTAAAGCCGTCCCTGGAAATTTGGCACCCAGTGTTATAGCCATCTGGTCCCCCTATAAATACGTCCCTGTATTTATATATAATTTTATAATGTAGATATTGTTATAGTTTGCAGAAAATGTTAAAATATTTAATGTCTAATACAACATAATATAATTTTATTTTATTATTTTGCAAATCATAATTTAATGTTTAGGTACGAGTTATTTATTTTATAAATTTTTAACTATAAAAAATTATTTGACAGAAATCTAATTTTAAAAAAAAAATTATTCAATGAGATATCAGTAAATAGAAAATTATCACGTGAAATCATTGTGCCTTACGTCTTAAATGTATTAAAGTTACTCCTTTTATACGATGACTAAAACTGTTTAAAATAATATTTTCGGTTATTTTTCCTTCCAATTTCCAATTTATTAGGCTTTTTTGTACTTATACAAATAATTTTCATATGATAAAAACCCATTATTTTCTATATATTTTCCATATAAAATATTCACACAATAGGAGGTTATGTGTTTCCCCATATGGAAATCATTCGTATAAGTACAAAATTATAATTCCACCATTGTCTTGAGTACACAAAAGCACATAATGTTAAAAAATAATGTTTTAAACTGTTTTAATCATTATTTTAACCCAGTGAAACGTTGGTTTTTTTTTTTTAATGTTTCGCAAGTATAAAAGACGCGTAAAAATCTGAGCACATTCAGACCAAAAACATGTATGCTCACATCATGCTACTCATATACTGTAATAAATGTGCACAATTCTTATATTTCGTTGAATAACTAATAAAAATAAAAAAGTAAAACATACACTATTTAGCATATAATTATTATATAGTATGTAGATTGTAGATCTAAACAAAACAATTTTTGATGTTGTCTGTACCTTAAACATAGGTAAAAACAAAATTACGTACCTACTTACTTAGCTTGTTAAAGATTAAGTCATTGTTGATCGTATTCATATTATAATCATATTTAAAAATATATAACACTGAATAATTCAATAAATATCGCTAGCTAATTTTATACTACGGAAGGAATAACTGGATATAACCACAAAAACAGTATTTACATTTCGGCATTTCACAGACTACAATGTAAATAATCCAATCATAGTAATAATAATTAATCAAAGATGTCTATATGTTAGATTGATAATAACAGCTGAATAGCCGAGACCAAAAACGAAATAATAGTTAATATTTTGGAGGTAAAACGCGGACTAAGGTCAACTAAAATTTTCTTGGGACCAAAATTAATTAATTACGATCTAAAGACATCGCATTGATATTGATTTGTAATATGGATCCAACCATAAACATTCAAATAATGTTTTTCATCCACTACGAATCAAATATTATTTATATGAAACAATCATTGAATATGGCCTCGATGTTAATACTTTATTACTGAACCTAAATGCAATATGGCAGTAAGGTAGTTACATTGCAGTTTGCACAGTGGGTATAATTACATAGACATGACTGTTTCCATAAAATAGTCAAACCAATGAAACTTTTACTTATTACCTTTTATTAATTAAATTGTACTATTATATTATTATATAAGATATTTTATTATATCTCTAACTGAATTGAAAATGCCCTCTTCAAAGTATTTACTAACTAGAGGAAATTTTCTACCAAAAATTTGTATACAGGTAACAATTCGATCAATTCTCCTAGATGAAAAGCTGTTCACAAAAAAATTGTGAAACTAGTTTCTTTGTTCCGATTAGAAATTTAAATTATATTTATAATTTTGATAATATATACATATATAGAAATAAGTTTCAAATAACTCGGTAATTAATTAAAATAATAACTACTTAATAATTATTATTTTTTGATATTTAATTCGAATACTTTGAAACACATAAAATAATGGAATAATAAGTAAATATACACTATTTATAAAATGTATTATCATATTACAATAATTATAGTACCTAACTATACGACTATGCCTATAAGTTCCAAGCCTTTCAAAAAATGTAAAATGTGAAAATTGTAATTTTTATTTTAGGGGAAAAGGGCGAAACGCATATTAGCATACTAAAACTCGATGCGATTTCTACCCCTAAATTGCTGTCTTGGAAAAAGTGATCCAAAATAATTTTTATAATCAGAAAATAAAAGCATAATCAGTGTATTCTTACTAATAATATTGCGTATAATATATAAAATATATATTCTTTTATATATATAATATACATAAATAATTTAATATTATTTAAATTATATAATATTATATAATATACTGTATTAAAATAAGCCTAATATTTTTTGAACCCAAGTACATAAATGCCCCTAAATTGTTTATACAAGACGCCGTCTTAAAAATTAATAAAATTACATTCTAAAATATCGAATCTTGCTTATTTTTGTTTCTCTAAAACCTTATAGATCATTGATTATTGACCATTTTTGGTCCACTTTATGATATAAATATTTAACACAGACACCATAGCAAAAAAACCAATGTTTATTAAAATATTAGAATATGAGGCAATAATTTTAACGATATAATGTACAATAATACATAAAAACATTTTTTTATTTATCATAATCCTGAAAAAAAGATGGAATTTACTACCATTATATATAGATACAGGGTATCTCACAAAGATCTTATAAGATGCAATAACTTTAGTTCTGTTATTATTTTCAAGTTTTTTTTAACAATTACTTGAACTCTGCACTAGAATTCTTATACTTATACTAGTTATACATACTATAGATTTTTTCTTTTTACGATTAAAATTTTTTTTTATAATCTGAGATAGCCATTTTAGAAATACATTTTTTAAAAACTTTTGGTGTTTAAAACTATTAATTAGGTTACACCATTAATTTTTAAACAATTATTAAAGTTTGCTAAAATTAAAATTTATTTCTTGCTAATCAACATTACAACAATATAAAAAAATTATAATTACCTAGAAATTGATAATATAATTCAATTGATAAAAGTATTATGATGCTAAGAATTTAATTTTTCATGGAAAAAATAGTACCTAGCGGCTATTTATCGTTAATGAAAATATTTGAAATTTTAATAAACTTCAAAAAACTGTAAAAAATCAACGAATTAATATTAATAAACATTTCTCATAACAATTTTTTTTTCAAAAATTAATTTATAAAATGTTTATTGGCTTATATTAGATTAAAAAAAAAATTTTAATATAAAATTCCAAATTTTTATTTTTAGTTGTAAAAAAATAAAATATAAAATATGAGAATCATAATGCAGAGTTTTAGTAATATTATTACACAAAAAAATATTAAGAATTTTAACAAAACAAATGTTATTGCATTTGTCAGATCTTCGTATGAGACACCCTGTATATCCGTTTACAGCCATTGCAGGGTTGGTTTTAATCATAAAATTAGTTTAAAATTCCTACTAAACCTAATCTATTGTATACTATTTATACTTTTAAACAGTCAAAAATTAAATTAAATAATACTCAAAGCAAATACATGATTATAACATCAATCGATTGGTTAAATTTTAAGAAAAATCAAACTGTTCTGGATTCTCATTATCTACGTATTTCACAAAAACAAAAATAATATTTTAAATAAAATTTGTAATTTTAATAATTAAAAAATATGTAATATAAAAGCTTAAAAATAATATATTGGTACAATATTCTAACTTTAAACTTTCTTGAAAAACTGTAATATTAGTTTCGGTTTCTAAATAAAAGTTTATAGACACCTTATATCCGCGTTGTATCCATCCGTTCTTATTCCATCCTATCAATAGGTTGTCATAATGACTAGTAAATAGTTATCAGGGACATTGTTGATTTTACAATCGAGTATTCTTATTAAATTTTCCATTTTATTAAAATACTACTATATTAACGTAGTAACTATTTAAAATCTTTTTTACCACTTTTTTTCAAAATGTTTTGTAAAATGTGTGTTTACAATTTTTTTTTTTTTTTTTTTTATTATTACAATCATATTGAATATTTTATAAAATGTACAAGTCTTAAAACCTAAAATTATCTCTTTTATGACTTAAATATCACAATATTTAAAATTACTATAAATAGCCCAAGTTTATGAAAAAAAATTCACTTTAATTTGGTATTTAAATATATTTTGGGTGAAAATTTCAAATTCCATCATTATTTACGGAATTACACGAAAAACTCCATATTACATTTTGAAATCATGTTTTTACTGTATTTCTTTGGATATTTTTAGTGCTTTTTCTTATACGTTTATCAAAAAAATTAAAAATAAATGGAAAATAACCTCTTTAAGTACCAACTAAATTCAACTGAAACAAATTACACATAGAACACGCCAATCAAAGTCAGCGTATTCGTAGTTGTGTTATAGTCACAATCAGGTTGGATTAAAGTTTGATATATATTAATATTATTTAAATTATATAATACTAGTTGAATTACCCAGCGTTTCCCGGATTAGATGGTTCAGCTTTAGATATTTTTCTTAATCTTTAGAAACTTTCTTGTATATAACAAAGCAATCCCGTGCAACTTTATTTGCCCTAGTGTTTAGTATTTCAAATATTCTATTTACTTAATTAATTTTAATATAATTTAATTAAGATTGTTTAAAAATATTTTATATATTTACAAGTACCACAAAATTCGACATTAGCTGATACACCAATGGTACACAAATTTCAAAAGGTCAATTATTCCTTTAATAAACCTCCCAGAAGGTTTTAACGGTCAGTTATTCATGAACTTATTTTTTTCATTTTAAAAAATATTGGGGGCAGTGGGGGTGGGGTTAATATTTTGGGGTTATATGTTATGATATGTGAAAAATCTTAGAAGATAAAAATACATTTTCATAAAAAAAATTTTTAAAAACATTTCCAATTGTAAATCTAAAGACACCCATTCAAAAACACATAAAAATATCATCAAAATCAGTCCAGCTGTTTATGAGAAGTTCAGTGACATACACACGTATAGAAAAATTATATATATATAAAAGATAAAGATTATAATGTTTAATAATAATAAACCTAATAATTTATTAGAATTTTGAACCCAAATACATAGATACCCCTAAATTGCCTATACAGGACGCCGTCTTAGAAATTAATAAAATTGCATTCTAAAATATCAAATCTTGTATATTTTTGTTTCTCTAGAACCGTATAGATCATTGATTATTGGCCATTTTTGATTCACGGTCCACTTTAAGATATGAATATTTAACACAGTCACCATAAAATAAAGACCAATGTTTATTAAAATATTAGAATGTGAGGCAACAATTTCAACAATACAATAATACATAACGAATTTTTTTTTATCATAATCCTGAAATAGAAACAAATTGAGAAGCCACAACACGAATTTTCAGTTAATTTATTCGAGGTTAACGTTCAAACAAAGATGGAATTTGCTCCTACTATATATATATATATATATATCCATTTTCAGCCACTGCAGGATTGGTTTTAATCATAAAATTAGTTTAACATTTATACTATACATAGTCTATTGGTTACTATTTATACTTTTAACCAGTCCATTAAAATTGAAATAATAAAAAACTCACCAGTTAATACACGATTATAACTTATCAGTCGATTGGTTAAATTTAAAAAAAAAATCAAACTGTTCACCGATTCTCATTATCATCGTATAATTTCACAAAAACGAAAATAATGTTTTAAATAAAATTTGTAATTTTAATAATTTAAAAATATGTACCTAATATAACAGCTTAAAAATAATTTAGTGTTACAATATTCTAACTTTAAACTTTCTCGAAAACCAGAAGTATCAGCTTTAGGTTTCTAAATAAAACTGTATGCACATCTTATATCCCCGTTGTATCCGTCTGTCTTATCGATGAGTTGTCATAATGAGATATTGTTGATTTTACAATCGATTATCATTATACGAGTATTTAGTTATTTGTAGTTGATAGAGTATAAAAACTGGAAATTTTGCACGCCAAGTATTTATTTATATTTATATTTATTTAAATATTGTATATCAATATTTACAATTTTTATTCGTTTTGTTGATTTTACGTTTTCATACATAAGTATCATAGGTTAAAAAATTATTTTTAATTATTTATGGAGTTATACTTATTATTTATTAAAACATGCTTATAAGACCTGAAATTTAGTACAATCCCAGAATAAGCTTTGTTTATTTATAATTTTCTCAAATGTATAATTATTGTTATTAATAATTAATTATTGTATATATATATATATATACATATAGTATTAATGTTTAATTTTTTTATAATACCACTATATTTATGTGATAATAATTTCCAATCTTTTTTCCACTTTTCAGTAATTTTTATAAAATGTATGTTTACATTTTTTTTTTTTTTTTATTATAATCATATTGTATAAAACGTTCAAGTTTTAAAACCTCAAAATAACTCTTTTATGGCTTAAATACCTCAATATTAAAAATTGCTAGAAATAGCATTTTTGAAAAAACTTCACTTTAATATTGTATTTACATACATTTTGGGTGAAAATTTCATGTTTCATAATTATTTACGGAATTACACGGAAAACCCCATATCTATTCGATTTGAAATTTATGTTTTTACCGTTTTTCCTAAGATACATTTTCGACTTTTACTATAGTGGTTGATATTAAATTGTAATTAATTAATCGGTAAATAAAATCGCTTATTATATTTAAATATTACAAAATACTACCTATTTCTTTGAAATAAATGTACAAAATATACAATTTATTACCACTATTCATCGATAAATAATAATTCAACAAATTAATTTCAAACAGCATCAAATAATAATATTATAATACAACACTAACCACAATATACGCTCTATTAAAGACATATGATAATTATTTATAAATTACGTGATTCCAATTTCATCGCCGGGTGTGACAATTTTAACGATTGTAATATTATCATATATATCGCTAAATTTATTCTATTTCCATGTTATGCTTATACTATTACATAATTTTAGTCGCGTTATTTTTTCGATTAGTTTCTAATCATGCAATAATACGTTGTATGTTATTCTTTGTTTTATAATAAAAATTAATTTTAACTCAAAGCAGGTATAAAGAATTAATTTGGTGTTTTATAATATTTTTACATTAAACGTTATTATTTTAAAATCATATACCTTATACTTGAATAATATGCAAAATATTTTAACAAACATAATAATGCTATTTTACTGAGAATTTCACAACTGTTTTGTAAACATAATTTCAAAATGGCGAGTATTAATTTCAGTAAAAATAAAGGACCAAAAGTGGTCGAAATGTCCAAAGTTATTTTATTATATAGTACGTTTATATCGTTTAAATTTGGTGATGACTGCAGATACTTCAATAAAATATTACAACTATTATATATTAAATTATATTATATTAATTTTATAAAATTAATACTTGAATAATATTATGTATAAATATTACATTGGATTAGTTAATTTTAATTTAATTATATTAAACATTTTGTTTGTCTGAGCCACCAAAATTATATATTTTTTATTTATCCATGAATATTTAATATTTACTCTTAATATTTCAATTGTTTTGAAGAAATATAATAATAATAATGAATTTAGTATAAATATATGGAATTTACGACTTATAATATCAATCAATAGTTTTTACCTAATAATATTATATAAATATTTTATTACTTACTTAAAAATCAAGTAAGTATTAAAAAAAATGTGCAAAAATCATATTATTCCAAAAATAAACATGCAATCATCCAATTTATAACAATTTAATGATAATACTATCTTATATATAGTTATGTTTATATAAATATAATATAATATATATAAAAATGGTAATTAGTTATTCTTATTTATACTAATAATTATTTAATATAATTTTTACTAAGTCGAATACAATTACAAATTTGACTCTTAATTTAAAAATTATTATAAAAATGTATTTAGATAGCTAAGAATATAATAATTTAATTTCTATAGGTTGGGATAAAATTGGATATTTATTTTTGGAATAATAGGATTTTAAATACACAACTTTTTGCTTTTTTTCATTTTAATTTCAATGCTATATTTTTATTCTTTGAGAAAGTAATAATCAGAAGTATATATAGTTATGACGGAGAGGGTGAGATCTATACACTCCAACAATTTTGGTAAATAATACTTTTTCAGAATATTTAATTTAAATTTTGAATTTGTCGATATTTTTAGCTTTAAATACACTTCGTTTTCATATTTTCAGAATATTTTTATAAAATATTTTATATCATCTTGAAAAAAAATGTTATCATTTAGCTTAAAATACATAAACGATAATATTACAAAAGTTTTTTTTAATATTACATATTTTTCTATTTACACATTTTTCCTAATTTTGTAACAGTTATATAAAAAAAACGGGACTGTAGAATATGGTCTTTATTTTTAAAGATATTTATTGACAAATTAAGAAAATTTTAAGTTTAATATTTAGGCGTACATAGCTATCTAATGAACAGGTTAACAATATTTGACAGAAATACTACGTACAATTTATTATATTTTTTAATATTTATAGCACGATATTTGGACCAACTAAGTAATGTGTAGCCAAAAATATAAAAGCATAACGTGAAATTTGGAAGATTTTTAGTAGCCGGTACTCTATATTAGGTACATTCAATTTTTTTCTAAAGGATCAAAGTCTTTTTGGGCCCGATAGAAATTGTAAAACTCAGTGGGCTGGTAGCTTCTCTATCCGACGCTGCCTAGACCCCACCCCCCAGAAAACACATTTTTATAAAATAATTTTGTCTGAAATAACATTATTCAACGTTTAACACAGAAGTAAAAGGTTCTATAAAATAAAAATTTAGTAACTGATTAATATATATTACATTAGATAAAACGAAATCATACAAATATTGGTGTCAAAATTAATACATGAAAAATGCATGGCCGTTATGTTGACAACCATTTAGGCAACAGCCATTTTGGCTACAAAAATTAAAGAACACATTATTAATTATTAAAATTATTGTTATCGAATTAATTTTTTTAACTTAGGAATACACAATTTTATAAAAAATACTTTTAAAAAAGATATTTAAATATTAATAATTTAAAGAAATTATATTTATTTTACTTATTAATTATTTTTTTAAATATTTAATAATTAAAAATCAGATTTTTTTTCAATTTCGCCATTTAACTTGAACTTTATAATTATAAGATTAAACGAATATTAACAATAAATATAATTTTAAAAATCCGAAAAAGTATTTGAATACAAGTAGTTAAATGAAAGTAAAAATACTTAAAATTATACAACTATTATTTATTTACTCATTATTCTTAGAGGTGGATTGAATAGTTCGAAGATCTTCAAAAATTCAGTTCAAACTCGAACATTTTTCGAATGGGTTCGAGTTCACCACAAAAATATCCTAACGACCTTTTTGATGTTCAAGGAAAGTATTTCGTCGGCACTCCTCCCTTAAATATTTGTTCGAGCAACACTGGTGTGGTTCAAAGTTCAGTTCTAGTTCGGGTTAGACATCAAAACTAAAAGTTCAGTTCGAGTTTTGGTTTAACATTAAAACTAAGAGTTCGGATTCGATCTTAAACTTCATAGTTCGGTTGGAGTTTGATTAAACACTTAAATTTTGAGTTTAACCCACCTCTAATTATTCTAATCTTGCTAATCTGGTAAAAGCACGATTAGAGACTATCACGAATTTATTATATTTTGATATAACTAGACACACTATATCTCCTCAATTTTTAACCAATTTGAATTGTATATTTTATATGTACGTAATAGAGATTATAAAAATTTTACAAAAAAAAAAAACATAAATACATTAAATAATATTAAATAAATAAACACACACATTTTCCTGTATGTTTCATAATTTGTTTGTGCATAATTAACAAAATACAATATTTTAAATTTGAAAAACCTATTTTTGACAAAAGATTCAGATAGGCTGATAGTTATTTTTATATTTTAATCATGTTCCTAAATCCAAAATTTACCAAGTTAAAATCGTTTGTCCCATTTACGTTTATGCATACAATTACCTTAATTTGTGAACAAAATCTACATTTCCGTCAAAACGGCTACCTATCGCCGAAATGACCGTCGCCGAAACGTTCTAGACCCTAGATAAAGCGTTACAAATGTAGTTTCTATCTAACGTCGATTAGTATTAAAAGGTTATGTCTGTGGAACTTATACATAAATACAAATTATTTTTGTGGTTATTAATTCTAACTATAATAACTTATACTGTTTAAACTTTAAACAAGTGAAACTTTATCTTAAATTCGGAATTAATAATTTGTTTAAATAGGATAAGTGAAAAGCTAATATATGAACGGTCAACCTTAAAAACGCCCTTCTGAATAATTTCAAAAACACGAGATCTTATCACACTATCCGCATCGTAATAATAATACCGAGTTTAAAGGTTATATAACTATGAACACACATTATCTCACGAACATAATATAGACAAGCATATGTCTTGTTATTACACTTTTACAATTTTCACTAATTTGCTTTATATTAATTATCAATATGGAAAATAATAAAGTATAACTACCTACGTATTACAAGTGATTGTAATAATTATATTAACATAAATTATAACAAAAATGGGATTTAAAGCAACTCTTATAACTCTCCAGCTGACAAAATACTTCATCGGTATTCATAGTAGTTATTGTTACTTTGAAATCGCCACAAATTCTAACAGTACCGTCTGATTTTAATATTGGAACAATGGGAGTTGCCCACTCGTTGTAATCGACCGGAACCAAAATATTACTATACTCACCAGAGACGATCGATTTCTGTTTCAACATTACCTTTGAGTGTTAAAGGAAATGACCTAAGTTTATAGAGTTTGGGTACCACTCCAGCTTTTATATTTAATGCGATTTCATACTTGTTAAACGTGCCTATTTCATCTTTAACCAAAATCGTCGGATCCCTCGGCAGCCACCGTAACTCATCGCTGTTGACTACGGCCAACGTGAACAGTGTACACAGATGATATAAAAACATATAAGTCTTTATGGCAATTAAAAATCTGTGAATTAATAGTCAAATGTCAATATTGCCCGATCACGTTTAATATTATTATTATTATTATTATTATTATCATTATTATCATTATTATCATTATTATCATTATTATCATTATCATCATTATTATCATTATTATCATTATTATCATTATCATCATTATCATCATCATTATTATCATCATCATCATCATCATCATCATTATCATCATCATCAGCACCAGCACCATCATCATTATCATCATCATCATCATTATCATTATCATTATTATTATTATTATTATTATTATTATTATTATTAATATTATTATTATTATTATTAATCTTACTCGTACACGCTTATATTTTAATTTATATGCGCGTACTTGAACGTACCCATACATACGTTATTAAACTGACATTTTATAACATGATTTTTTATTTATTTTTTTTTTTTAATAACTATAATAATATCAAAAACATTAATAAAAAAAACGCAAATTTCATATTTACAAAAAATTTAATATTTACGAATATTAAAAACGTCTTATTTACAAAAATAAAAATATCTCCGAATATTAAAAAGTCAATTGTTGAATACCTAAACATATTTGCTAAAAATTAACAAACACAAAAAAAGAGCAAATACTGGACAGCGGGTACACGAATATATAGATACGCACGCGGAGTGTCATGAATAGGGTCTCTCGTTACAAATATTGTCGATTACGGTGTCATAACGTTATGGCACCGAGAATCGAAATATTATCATAATACATATTTAATATTTAAGTCATTTGACTAATTTTTTTATGTTTAATTTAATAAATATTTTATTAAACCTTAACACCTATTGTATAATTTAATAATTTTTAATATTAATTAGACAATATAGGTCAAGATATAATTTCATGTGTCATACATCCTTATCAGAGCCGTAGCAAGGGGAAGGAGTGCCCCGTGGGCGTAACATTGTAAAGGAAACACAATGCACAATTTAATCATCATCTTGTCTGATTTATCTTTATAATATAAAACTAATCTGAATTCTTTTGATTTCAACTTTGAATTAAAATGGATTTCAAGACAACTTTGCTGGACAAAAAGCGAGAAAAATTATAATTTAATTTAAAGTATTTTGTGTACCTATTTATTTAATTATATTACTTTTATTCATTATTTATATTTAATTTTAAAATAAAAATTTGCAGTTTTGTTGTTTTTGATTGTTTGCAACGATAATTTATTTACTTAATCTTCCCATTTGAATAGAGGGGAGGGGGTATAAAATGAAATTACTCTAAAGTACAAATCACCTAACTAGTACTAATACTAAATATTAGGTATTAATATATTTTCAGAATAAACAGCCTACTAGTACAAAAAAGTTCCACCAAAATTGTTTACAAAAAATATAATTATTGTTCTGCTTCTTAATGATGGCTATATTGAATGTATAAAATTACAGAGTTAATTGATTAAATGTAGAGTTTGCACACCAACTGGGGGAGGGTCGACAATCCTGAGAATATCCTAAGAGAATAGTCGAGGATCGTCAACAATATCATAAATACCCTGTAAAAACGTCAAACGAGCGAAAATGAAATTAAAAATAGTTTCTTCCATAGGACTTCAGTCTTACTCGAACTATGGAAAACACGGTAAACGTTTAGTTTTATATATGAGCATAAGATAAAAGCATGAAGATAACGTATAAACTATATAGTTTAAGTATTTGGAATATATATAAAAAGAAGAGTAAATTAGCCGCATAGGCAATAACTTTTAGATATTAGCATGGAGTAAACCTCTCTGACTGATGAGCAAAAAAAAAGGTCCAGGTGCATATTCCTCGCTAATACATGTAAAAAAAATGCTATATACTACAATTCAATTGTTCCCCCCGAAAAACCGCTACCTCAAATGGGCAATTTCCTACATATTCTACCCCTTTCTGAATACACTACTGCGAGCAAAATAAAACACTATACATACGTATATTATTTACAATTCTCTTATTGGCTTTAGTTTTCAATGTTTTAATATTTATATAATAGATACGTACACTTAAATAATGATTGAACAAAAACTATTTATTAACCTTTTTTAACATTATTTTAACATCAAAGAAATATGAACGAACTATGTTTGAAATATAACATAAAATAGACCATTTTTAAGATGTATTAAACCTTAAATTGTACATTGACCAAATCTGATTTTACCATAATTATTTTCATTTAAAACTACATAGATATGTATTTATGTAAAAAAAAAAAAAAAAAATACAAAATCGGCGTGGGCGCTAAACTGCATATTTTGTTCCAATATAATTTATAATAAACTTAACTTAATGTCTTTGAATAAAACACATACACTTCGTATGAACAGCGACAATAAAATTATCGAGTATAGGTATTGTACTGTATAATAATCGATATATAAGATAGAAGAAAAAATACAATGGGTGACAAGTTAAGGGATACACAGCGAACCGGCTACACAATCTTAGCGATTGTTCTTCTAATATTTGGTAAACGTTCCCTTACGACTTTTTCAATGAAACCTTTTTTTGATGAACCTTTTTCCACCTCGTTCTTATTTGCACAAAACGAATTCGTTTTTCACCACATTTTCATGTTAATAAATGTATTTTATATTTTGAAAACCCCTAATTTACTATCGGAGTATTATATAATACGCTACGGTGCATCCAAATTGCATGGGAAAAACAAAAAAATTTCCGAACTGTATACATTTTTAAAATCAGCCGAAAGAAGTAGGTACCACTTAAACCGTATTTCATTTTACCTGTTATACTTACACAACGTGGGGTTTCATAGCAAATCCGGGGATATTTTCGATTTATAGGTGCAATTAAAATAAATACGTTGTACGAAAGTAGTAAATTATTTAAAACATTTATAAATTCGTAAATATTTCATACATTAATCAAAAGTTATTCATATATATAAATCAGGATTTCTCAAAAATTAAGTAGTGAAAAACGAACTCGTTTCGTATGTGTTTGGTGAAAAAATAACTAACATGGAAAATGTGGCCTGCACATTTTCATATCATAATCTTTTATTTTAACTAGGGCTTAAAACCGGTAACCGGTTTTTGGGAAAACCCGGTTAAAAACCCCTTTTTTGAGAACCGAAAACCGCTTCCCGGTTTTTATTTTTAAATCGAAAAAGTGGTTATCGGTAACCGACAAGTGAAAATTATATTTTGTGGTTTTAAATTTACCCGTAATTGTTTTATGTCATTACCGGTAATTGTAACGGAACCGATAATCAATGTTGAAAGTAACAAAAAAAAAACCGCCAACTTTTTTCTGAGGTGCAAAAAAAAAATCATATTAGGTATTCGTTTTGTTTATCATGCCTTCATCATTTTTACTTAATATTTTTATTTATAACAATTTAATCTTTATTTTATTTTACCTATTTTGTATTATAATATGACATTTAATTATATGGCTATATATATATAATATGTGCTTTTGGGTGGTCAGTCATCACTAAAATTAAATTTAAGATAACAAAAATTTAAAAATAGTCGTCAATGTTATTTATTGTTATTGTTTTCTACTTCCCGTGAATTATATTGTGGAATTCTGTGTACTATACGTGAAGTATATAAATTAATCAGCTGATCGACTTATTGAAAATTGTTTAAAGCATGGACATTGGACATATTATATAGGTTAGGTTCGTACAAAGTATATGAATTGTACGAGGTATATATACGTCAGCCCGTGGTTAAAAAGAAATATTGAAGTGACAGCATGCACGATTGTGACAAAATCGTTGTTTACGACCATTATTTTATAATTATTATGAATTCTTTATAATTGTGTTATTTGCAATCGCGACGAAGCTTACATTATCATAGGATTTATTTTCTAAATAATTTTAATAATCTAACAAATATTGCAGAATCGAAAAGCAGAGACCAAAATGTTGGACGACGAATAGTCATAAATATTATAAATGTTTGTCGAAAGCCTATTTAAATTGTAATTAACCGTATTAAAATTTAGAAGCTGGTTAAAACCGGTAACCGGTTATGAAAAGTAGGAAGCGGTTACCCTAAAAATTAGGAAGCGATTTTTAACCGAGATAAATGGTAACTATCTATTCTTTAACTATTCAAAGAACCGTTTCAGCCTAGCTGTGCCCCGGCCGTGTAGTAAGCACCAATATGCTGAAAACTTTACAAACACCTCTCGTATTTTATACGGTCGGTGGACGAGTAAAATAAATGTCGAGTAATAATAAGTAGCTGCGTAACCAAAACGCTTACAGTTAATATTCACCGGTTAAGTTTCAGTTTCGTTTTAGAGAGAAAACTGACTAGTGAGGGGGGGGGTACTTCTCGCCCCGAGGATCACTGCTCCCTTAAACTATTACGCGGCACCTATAAGGGTCGCGAGCTGCGAAGCAATAATGATGATTTTAAATCTCATCTCACGAGGTTGCGTATTGTTGATTGGTTTATGTGTTAGTGTGTAATTGTATATGTTTTCGTGTGTATACAGGATGTTTCTAAAATGAATACCGAAAATATAAACACATATACTCAATGAGGTGTCCCAACGATGAAATATTTGGAATATTTGTTGTAATACCTTAAAAACCCAAGATTTTTATAAATATGTAAAACTAAACACACCGTGATATTTAAAGAGGCGGAACTAGAAAGATACCCGAGAAACAATATTAAAATGTACTTATAAATATTTCCCCCCATAAAAAAGAGAAATTCGCTTTCAAAATCATAAATGAGCAAAAAAAAAAAAAAGTTCATTCTGTTACGGGACTGGTTGAAAGCTCCCGTAAGTGAAAAAATTAACTCAGATGTTTGTTAAAACTCCTTTTATTCGTGATCGTGACGCAATAAATTAAATATTTACAATAATATTATGTACAAATAGGTCCTACGAGACCCAGAGTCCGGGAGGGACGCACCCTGCAACACGACTATATGTAAGTGAGTTATCCAGCAAGCACGTATCTTGATCATAATTTTAGGGGGGGGAGGCGATATTTTTTAGAAATATTCTAGACCCAAAAATGTATATATATAAACTAATAATACCTAAACTATTAATACAAATATAAAATGTACACATTGTGAACTCTTCTGAATAAACAAATGCATTTTAACAGCAATATAATTTTAGTTTTTTCATTATAAAGTCTATTTTTCTTTTTTTCATTTTAACAAAATTTTGTACTATTTTTTCTACTGGAATAACTAT
Source organism: Pemphigus obesinymphae (assembly GCA_025469235.1). Classification (NCBI taxonomy): domain Eukaryota; kingdom Metazoa; phylum Arthropoda; class Insecta; order Hemiptera; family Aphididae; genus Pemphigus; species Pemphigus obesinymphae. The sequence goes on from JAIPRL010001274.1 coordinate 81,942, forward strand.
TTCTCTGATACACCCGGTAAGTTTTTTCTCGACTAATAAATTTAATAGGTTTTCCTCCCTGAAGGCTCTATTGGCCGCCAACTCGTTATTCCTACTAGAAATTTTCATTTATTCATAACAATAAGTGTATATTTCTATAATAATACAATAGAGGGCTTGCCAAAACTAAAACAGACAACAGCAAATTAAATTTTTTAGTTAACGGATAACACAATATTATCGCACCGATAAAATTCACCATTAAATAATGATGAATACACGGCGGAAGACTAATTTATATTAGTTTTATTATATAAAATATATCACATTTTCATTAATATCACAATATCACCAAAATTTGTTTAATCCGTTTACGAAATTATAATAATTAATAACGGTTCTTAAAGTGCCATATTGGTGGGGTGTTATTATGTAATTATATAACATAATTAATTATTACCTAATTTGGTATACTGTCATATGGACTTTGACGGGGGGGGGGGGAGGGAGGTGAACGATCGCTCCTATCGTACCCCCTCAAATCCGTGCCTGTTACCCAGCCTAGTCCCGAGTACAGGCGAAGTAATACAGGAGGGCACAACATTAAAGTGGCCGAAAACGAGGAGAAAGGTACACAACTATATGAAATGGCCGAAAGTGAGGGAAGTGGCTGAGTGGTCGCTGGTGATAGGACCGTTTCTGGTGGTTGCCCGGCCGATGGCTTGTCGGCCGGTCGCTGGATTCCTTGAACTGTATATTTCCTTTTCCTTAACTCCTGTTCACTATTTTAGGTAAACCATCAAGTGAGGTGAGGTAGTGGAAAATGAAAAGAAATGTTGTTTTTTGGCGGCGATCTGGCCCATATATCACTATGTATACGTGCCCTCTGGGTCTTGATCGTCTATATCGTTTTTCGGGGTCGTTATTATTTGGGTGGTTCAGGGTCCAAGTATCCGTCCCCGTGTCCGGTGTTTGCGTGTAATTTTCCCCGTATTATCCTGTCGTCCTGTATTATTTTATCTTTTGGATTCCCCATCCTTCGTCGTGGTTTACTCCCGTTTGTCGTCCAAAGTTGCTATCGGAGGTATTGTTTTCTTGGCGCCCGCGACTGTGCCGACGTCCAGACGTTTTGCGTAGTTGTCGTTTCCTCCACGCGTTTTTCGTCCTTGTTGTTTGCAAGTGGTCACCGGTAGATGGCGTTATCTGTATGGTAATTATGTACATATATTTGCTGTGGTTTTCTAGCTAGATGCCGTCGTCGTGGTATATCGTATGTAAAGTCCACGGTTGTAGATATTAGATAAGACTGGTTGCACAACTCTATGAAAAAAATGAGCACCCCTTGTGTCAAATTTATTAACCAATACGTCCGTACATATATTATAACCATTGATTAAATATACAAATAATGTCAAATATATTTACTATATAATGTCATATATATATCAATGATACCTAATACCTGTTACTACCTAAACTAGAGAGCCTAGATAATTAAAATTCATCTAGGCTCTCTACCTATTACTAAATACTAACTTAATGGAACGTTTCTCACGGAAATTTATATTGTATGATACTTTGCGTTTTTAAATATCTTATTCATTACAAAAAATAGTAACAGGTTTTATTACACGCCCATAGAAAAGATAAATATAGTACACAATATCAGTCACAAGTGAAAAAATAATCAATAATAATAATGATAATATTTACAAATAATAACATATTATAATATTATAATGTTTGTTTATTGGTCATATTACAGGATTCTAAAAAAACAATATGTATTTACACAAAGCAAAACATACATCAGAGCAATACATAATTCAGATATAGGTATTTTATTGTACATAAAAATAATTTGATTTAAATATTGGTTAATTTTGATCACTTTTTTTTTTGACCGGTTATTTTCTATTTTGCTGATTTATGATGTTTGTGTACGTCACATTCTCATAGTAATATAATAAGTGAATAAATCACTCATAAGTCATAACATTAGATTTATGGTCAGCACATGAAAAATTTTAATTTAAATTATTTATTTAAAAAAAACTCTTTAAATGTATCCTCGAATGCATTTTGAGAACTTGCATGCACATACTTTTGAACTATGATTTAAATTCATATTAAGGGCTATTTTCCATTCGTGTTTACTATCTTTAGATACACGAAATACCGATTGATTGCGAGAATCGCACTCTTTTACACAACACATCGGCATTTTGTAAGTTGCTGTTCGAGCTTTTTAATAAAATTATCATAATATTATAATAATATATTATATATTATTTATATTTAAACAGCCCGCCATTTCTATGATCAGTAATCACAACCGTTAACTGATAGAACAGTTTCCTGCTAGGGTCCGTTTTAATCTAGTTCTACAGGCACTACGGTTATCGCACACGGTGAGGTGGTCCGTCTATACTCTATTAAAATAATTCAATATACAAGTTGTGCAACCAGTCTATCAACAACCGTGGTAAAGTCTGCTATTACGCGTCACTACAATTCTCATAAATTATGCACCTTACATGTATTTTTAGAAAAATACACACTGATGCAATTTAGGTGTATTATAAAATAAACTAGACCTTCAAATATTTTACCCCTAACAAAATATTTACGCCCTCCTCCTCTCCTAGCACTGCCTATGGATATTTAAATCCTTATACGAATCGATATGTCGATTTTGCACATTTTCGTGTAATTTAACGCTCAAGTGATTATCGCTATAATGAAAACTTGATGGAACACATCAATTCGTATAAGGATTTTACAAGAAATATCATGAAATATTTATTTTTATTTATAAAAATATTCTGAGAATAAAATCGAAAATCCGATCAGTAGTGGATGGAAGCACATCGCTAGTTCGGTAGGAGATACAGGTGGTAGATATAGGTATAACGTCGTTATAATAACGATTCTGAGCAAAGCTTCGGGGTAGATATATAACATGAGTATTGTCGGTAATGAACTAATAAATTTGGACGTCAATATACATATAGGTAGTGTTACAGTAAATATTTGGTGTAAATTTCAAGTTTCTGTCATTTTAGTTTCCCAATTTTCCCAATCTTTTTTCAGTATTTTTTTGGTAGTTATAAATATTATATATATATATATATATCTTATATAGTCAGTAACCATGACAAGTTTATTTATTATTTTTTTTTCATTTTCCGAATTTTACACTGTATAAAAAGTAGTCAAGCACTTTTGTTTTTCCTTATACTTAAGAAAACTACTGGGAAAATTGAAAAATTACTCTTTAAAATTTAAAGTAGGTACCTAACCAATTTTCCATCAAAGAACCTCATAAACCCTAAGCTCCTACTCGATGTCTCGACCCCTACTACCCGAAAAAATGTACACATTACATAAAATAATGAAAATGAAAAAATACATCAATGTAAATTCAATAAATTCATCGCTTCACTCAGAATCTAAAAATTTTAGCTTTATAGATAGAAAACTATTTTTAAAAATGTTATCATTGTGTCATGTCATTGTGTATGTTTATACTAATGAGTAATAACGGTATTTTTTTGTAATTAGTGTTTCTAAAGTGAATAATGTCACTAGAATTAATGGTTATAGTAGTATAGTAACCTATAGGTAACTGATGTAAGTTTTGAAATGTTTTTCCACCTTCGAAAAACAAGACATTTTATATTTTTTCCTAAAATATTAGTGTAAATGATAAAATATACTCCATAATATTTCTTGTAAAGTCCTCATGTCATTCGATATATCACATTGCACAATTTTGACGCTTATGTGTCAACGTGTTACCTGATTTCGCCATATTTAATAATTGAATATAGCACATCAATCCATATGAACACTTTATAGGGAATATTATGAAATGTTGATTTTTAAATTTATATGAATATTCTAAGAATAAAGATAAAAACCCCATTTTTTCAAAGTAGAATGAAAATTTCAAAAATGTCATCACTGGATAACCTCACTAGGTTTCTTTTTACAGATGACAGTATTAATTTTAGAAACACATAAAATCATAATTTAAATATACTAGATATAGCTATGAATATAGCGATATGATTAATACAATTATGACATTTTTAAAATATATTTTCTAACTTAAAAACTTAAATTTTTTCGGTTTATTTAGTTTTACATCTATATCGATATCCTATACGAATAAAAATTGAAAAACTCGAGTTTTGAAAGTTTAAAATGAATTTCAAATATTTCATCGTTGGGACATCACACTGAGTATTAGGTATGCAGTGTGTAAACTTTCGTTATTTATTTTAGAAACGCTGTGTACAGGGTACGTACGAGAATATATACGTTCGTATGCAGGTGGAAAAGTTAAGTCCAATATACTTGCCCCATAAACAACATAGGCGCAACTGTATAAAAGTCACTTTGTACCCGCTATACGCTATACACGATGTGATATCTGCCGAACACGCTTTCTCGTACTACAGAGAGAGTGAGGTTAGATGAGCGGGAAAACGCGTACAAACGACCGAATCCGTATGCGGGCCCAGAAGGCTAAAGGGACGGTATGTGTTCATGTATGGTCCCAAATTTATCTCTTCCAATAAAATAATACCGCCGTGGGACGTAAACATATATATATATATATATATATATACCCAAGTTCGAGTAACGACTATTGTATACTACGACGAACATACCTACATAATGACACGCGGTTACTAAAAATCCAAAGTAACAGCAGAAATCTGTGACGACAATACTCGCACATTTTGTTTTAGAAAATTCCAACGGTATTTATGCATTTCCTGATCTTTTTACGCTAATCCACCCATATATATGTATATCAAAAAGCTTTGGCTGTCGTGTAATTTTACAAAAAAACAATCTCTTTAAAAAAAAAAAAATCAACCATTTGAATTAAAATATATCCAAATCATCGATTGTATAAAATTGTTTTTGGTAAAATCCAATCGCCTCTCCAAAAATAAAATAAAGAATAAATATACATTATAATAAAACCGATAGGTCCATTCAGAATCTTAAATAAGAAGACTCGTGACTCGTGAAGAAGTTTAGTTTTAACTCGGCGAGTTATAGATTTTTATTTTATTTATTTATTTATTTATTTTTTTTTTTAAACTAATGTCGGTGTCTTCCATAAGATCTATCTTAATAACAATAATAATGACAATTATAATTTAATAAAATTATACCTATAAATAATAAAATGACCTTATTATTTCATATCGACTTTTCGTATAGACGGAAATTGACAGAATATAATATATTTGGTACCTACCTAGTAATTAGTTATAATAGTACACGATTGAAATAAAAGTAACCAAAATACTAAGCTATAACCTAAGGTACAAAATAATTAGCAGTAGATACCTACGAACAGTACAGGCTCTAAAAAATTTGTCGCCCGGAGCAAAAATAATTGTAGCGACCTTCAAAAATGTAATAAGCCAAAAAAAAGTCATTCGTCAATTTTTATCATAGATTTTCATAAATCAGTTTATAAATGATAAACGAGCAAAAGAGAAATGGTCAATCGTAAAACGGGGCCCCGCTTCCAAAAACGGGACAAAAAGTGTAAATATTTATACATTTTGCGCCATACCGTAATGGCGCCCGAGGCCTGCCCCCCCCCTCCAACTAGATCCAGCACTGCCTACAATGGAATACAATGGAATTACTGATTGTGCATATAGCACAAGTAGACAAGGGCCCTTAAATTGGATATGGGCAAGTAATTCGGGGAGTATCTAAAACGCCCTTAAAGAGGACAAATAAAAAGTTGTTATCTATTGTAATGTGACGAGAATAAAGCGAAGAAATTTTAAATAAAATATGCAGTTCATCATAATTATGGCCAAGCATAACTTTACATAAATGCTGCAAAGGAAAGAAACCTGTTTTTAATACGCTCCAATCCAAATTGATCTTTTATAAAGTATATGGATGCAACACGCTAAAGAAACGAGCACACTGGGTCCGTTCAGTCAGTTCAGTTCAGTTCAATTCATTCTCGTTCAGTTGAGTACCTACGGATAGTATTATAACCGTTCAGTTCAGTTTTCTCTAGCGTCGATTATGTAGATACGTGTTATCAATATCATAATGAAATAGGCATAACAAAATAGATAGGTATGTCAACAACATTGTGATACACACATCTCTGTGAAGTTTCTTCACATTTTACCGTGTATTATCTAATTAATAGTTCTCCGCATTTCATTGGTTACAAGCATACATTTCCAAGCTATCACCACAGAATTGAATGATAAGCGGAGAACCTAATATATAGGAAAAAGTGGGGATGCACATATCGGACTAAAATTCGTATTGTTACTGATATACCTATTTATTTCGTCATGGAAATAGGTAGTGGTACCTACGTGTTATTACAAAAACCACAGATTATATGAATATATTAATTCATAGGTACCTATATTCATACAATCTGTGCAAAAACTATTATTTTACCGAAAAATACTGATCAAACTGAACCACGGTACATACCTATAACTAAAATCATAGAAAAAATTATTATCTATTTAATGATAGCGAAACCTTATTTTCGAAAAATGTTAGCAGGGGTACGATACGAGCTTCAAAGTCCTTCGTTCTCGTAAATCGCGTTTCGGTGACCTACAACCTACCGTATCTTTATAGTTAACCGGGGATCTAGGTAAACGTCATACCTAGGAATTTGTCCAAAAATAATCATATGTTTTGCAATTTATCAGAACAAATGTACCTACACATAAAAAAAAAACGCGTAATTAAAATTAAAGATAACGCACGGTCACTGTAATCAGCTATTTTTTGATGGCCAAGATTAGTTCCTGCCGAGCGGGTAGCGGGGGGGGGGGGTGCGTTCGAAAACTCTACTCTAGTTAACTCGAGTCAACTATAGTCGATTTCGTGTCTTTCGAGAAATCAGTATTAACTCTAAGGTTACCGTTCGAAAACCTAGTGTTGTTCACTGGAGTTAACTCTTGTTACCCAAAAGAAATCGCTAGGTTCTTTTAACTCTACTGATAATTATTCTTATCATATACAGATAACAAGT